>OY740784.1:120741149-120880484 GCA_963514005.1 Raja brachyura
AAGCCTGGATCGCCTCGGCCCAGAGGAAAACAAAAAGGGAAGAGACAGAGACTTTAAGACTTTGCCTTCCATCACAGTGGGGAGGTGTTTGGGTGAACTCACTGTGGTGGATGTTAAATTTGTGTTTTTTGTGTGTTTCTGTCATTTTAAAAAAGATTGTATGTATGACTGCAGGGGAACGATGTTTCATTCAGACCGAAAGATGTGAATGACAAATAAAGACAGCATCCGTCGTCAGGATCAAACTGTATATTCCCCCACATATCTATGTGCCTATCTAAAAGATAGTTAATTCCATGATGTGTAGGAAGGAACTGCAGATGCTGGTTTACACCGAAGATAGACACAAAATGCTGGTGTAACTCAGCGGGACAGGCAGCTGGATCTCTGGATGAAGGAATGGGTGATATTTTGGGTCGAGACCCTTCTTCAGAATGATGTCAGGGGAGTGGGCGGTACAGATATAAAATGTAGTCGGAGAACTGGGAATGGGGAGGGATGGAGAGAGCGGGAAAGCAAGGGTTACTTGAAGTTAGAGAAGTCAATGTTCACACCGCTGGGGTGTAAGCTGCCCAAGCGAAATACGAGGTGCTGCTCCTCCAATTTGCGCTGGGCCTCACTCTGACAGTGGAGGAGGCCCTGGGCAGAAATGTCAATGTGGGAATCTGAGGGGGAGTTAAAGTGCTGAGGAACCGGGAGATCAGGTGGGTTTAGGCAAACAGAGCGGAGGTGTTCAGTGAAACAATCGCCGAGCCTGCGCTTGGTCTCACCGATATTCAAGTCCACACCTGGAACAGCGGATATTCTGTCCCTTTGAACACCTGCAATGATGTAGTCGTTTAATTTCCAAGACAGCATTACAATGCTGGAAAATTCCAGGAATTCTGCGTAGTAATTCGTAATTTGGGATTTTCACCAGCTTCAGGAATGTCCCTGGGTAATCAAGGCTCCATTGAATTGTAAGCTGGAAAAATAGTGACTATATGTGAGAGCTCTGTGCCTGGCCCTCTGTTTAGCTCAGTTTAGTATAGTTTAAAAACACGGCGTGGAAACTGGCCCTTCGGCCCACCGAGTCCGCGCCGGCCAGCGATCCACACACCTCACTAGGGACAACTTGTACATTTATACCAAACCAATTAACCCACAATTATCCTGCACGGTCTTTGGAGCGTGGGAGGAAACTGAAGATCTCGGAGAAAACTCACGCAGGTCACGGGAAGAACGTACAAACTGTGCACAGACAGTGCCCGTGGTCGGGATCGAACCTGAGTCTCTGGCGCTGTGAGGCAGCAGCTCTACCGCTGCACCACCATTCTGTGTTTTTCGATTGTCCACAGAGCTATAATGGTTGCAGACATATATTGAAGAATTGATGCTTCACGACTGAGTTTTATCCTAAAGATAGTGCTGGAGTCACTCAGCGGGTCAGGCAGCATCTGTGGAGAACATGGATAGGTGACGTTTCACAGAGTGCTGGAGTAACTCAGCGGGTCAGGCAGCATCTGTGGAGAACATGGATAGGTGACGTTTCACAGAGTGCTGGAGTCACTCAGCGGGTCAGGCAGCATCTGTGGAGAACATGGATAGGTGACGTTTCACAGAGTGCTGGAGTAACTCAGCGGGTCAGGCAGCATCTGTGGAGAACATGGATAGGTGACGTTTCACAGAGTGCTGGAGTAACTCAGCGGGTCAGGCAGCATCTGTGGAGAACATGGATAGGTGACGTTTCACAGAGTGCTGGAGTAACTCAGCGGGTCAGGCAGCATCTGTGGAGAACATGGATAGGTGACGTTTCGGGTCGAGACACTTTTTATTTTATCCGAAGCATCTTTCAGAAACCCAGTCAAGCACAAGCTGTTTATTTACACTTGGTTTGACACCAGCTCGTGTCAACAGCGGTAAGAAATGGCAGGGAACTTTATAGGTTACTAGGCCAAGGGGGGGCCTGTTGGGTCTCGTCCCCTGAACACCCGGTTGCGGGAGGGGGGGGCTGCGGTTGAGAGAGGGTGAGAAGGGAGGGAGGGGGAGGGGGGTGAGGGAGGGAGAGGGGGAGAGAGGGAGTGTGGAGGGGGGTGGAGGGGGGAGAGGGTGAGAGGGGAGGGAGGGGGGATGGGGAGGGGGGAGAGGGGGAGGAGGGTGAGAGGGAGGGGGGAGGGGGGTGAGAGGGAGAGAGGGAGTGTGGAGGGGGGGAGAGGGTGAGAGGGGAGGGAGGGGGAGGGGGAGGGGGGAGGGGGGAGAGGGGAGGGGCAGGGGGGATGGGGAGGGGGGAGAGGGGGAGGAGGGTGAGAGGGAGGGGGGTGAGAGGGAGGGGGAGGGGGAGGAGGGGGAGGAGAGGGAGGGGGAGGAGGGGGAGGAGGGGGAGAGGGGGAGAGGGGGAGGGTGAGAGAGGGAGTGTGGAGGGGGGTGGAGGGGGGAGAGGGTGAGAGGGGAGGGAGGGGGAGGGGGAGAGGGGGACGGAGAGGGGGAGGGGGGAGGAGGGGGAGGGGGAGAGGGGAGAGGGGGAGAGAGGGAGTGTGGAGGGGGGAGAGGGCGAGGGGGGGAGAGGGGGAGGGGGAGGGGGGAGAGGGCGAAGGGGGAGAGAGGGAGGGGGAGAGAGGAAGGGGGAGGGGGAGGGGGAGGAGGGGGAATGGGGAGAGGGGGAGGGGGGTGAGAGGGCGGGAGAGGGGGGAGGGGGAGGGGGAGGCATGGAAACGGAGGCCACATCGACCATCGATCATCCTTTCACGAGCTCCACTTTCTCAGCCACTCCCTGCACGTAAGAGGTCATTTTACAGAGACAAATTAACCTACAAACCCGCACGTCGTAGGGATGTGAGTGGAAACTGGAGCACCCAGTTTGTACGGAGTTTGAAGTTTCTCCCCGTGACAGAGTGGGTTTTCTCCGGGTGCTCCGGCTTCCTCCCTCACTCCAAAGGCGTACAGGTTTGTAGACCGTGTAGAAATACTGTAAGCTCCCCCTAGTGCGTGGGATAGTGTTAGCAAGTGGATGATCGGTGGTTGGCGGAGATTCGGCGTGCAGAAGGGCCTGTTTCCTGCCCTGTATCTTTAAAGTCTAAAGTCACCCGGAGGAAACCCACGCGGAGAACGTGCAAACTCCACAAAGACAGTACCCAACATCAGGATCGAACCCGGGTCGCTGGCGTTGTTATTTTTCAACGAGGTTCCCCCCTCGTCCTTTGCTGGAGTTTAGAAGGATGAGGGGGGAACCTCATTGAAAATTACGGAATAGTGAAAGGCCTGGATAGAGTGGATGTGGAGAGGCTATATCCACTAGTGGGAGAGTCCAGGATCAGAGGGCACAGTCTCAGAATAAAAGGGCATAACTTTGGAAAGAAGATGAGCGAGAATAGTAAGATTGAACGAGAACTTACCAAGTTTGAAGGTTGATCTTTATTTCATGAGGAGTTGCGGTGAGGGATTTCGTGAAGAGCCCGCCGGCACGCATGCGCGACATTCTTCAAAGCAGCGGTGTGGAATCACAGAAACAACAACAGAAATGACTTGGCATAGTAAGATTTAAAGAGACTCTGATTACCAGCTGAAGATGATCGAGGGTTGGGAGTGGAGGGCACGAAATCCCTCACCGCAACTCCTCATGAAATAAAGATCAACCTTCAAACTTGGTAAGTTCTCGTTCAATCTTACTATTTCATTTCGGAGTCACGTGAGTGACTTCGTGAAGACTTCAAAGCTTCTGTGATTACACGCCCTGGACAACGTCCATGCGGACACACCACTAGCAAGGATGGATTGGAGTAAACAAGTTGACGAAACGAGGTTATACTGAAACAAAGAGAAGATTTGTTAATAACACAACAAATAACACCCTTTTAATCAGGGACATCCCCACGTTCACACCCGGCGTTCAGCACGGCCTCTGCGAACTGAAGGGGAGCAGCAACAGGCTTATTATAGAATCGCTGGAACACAGCTTCATTCGCCCATCCTGCTGTGGCGAGGATATGGTCCATGGGTACCTCCATGACTCTCGCCGCCGACGTAGATGCAGCCCTGGTGGAGTGGGATGTAAACACATTAGTGTCAATACCTGCCTTATTCAGGACGATCCGGAGCCACCTGGATATCGTCTGGACTGTCACTCGATGGTGAGGTCTTTTGTGAGTGACAAGCAGGTACAACTCCATTCCTCTGATGCTCCTCGTCACCTTGATGTAGTAACGGATGTGAGTGGCTAAACATAGCCGAGCATCTGCAGGGTATGCCGGGAACTTCAGCTGCAGCCCTGTGCACCCAGGTCTATGCTGCTTAAGTAGCTCATCGATGAAAAAGACTACTTCTCCAGGGGTCGACGTCATCCTGTCAATACGTAGTTTGTGGAGCGTCTGAACCCGCTGTGCTGAAGTCAGCGCTAGTAACATCACCAATTTCATAGTGAGTTGGTCCAGCTGTAACCCTTCCATGGGTGACCACTACCTGAGCAGGGTAAGTACATCCCTGACATCCCAGGTGATGTTGTAGCGTGGTGTAGGCGGATTCAGATTGAATATTCCCCGCATAAGCCTGGACACTAGCCTGTTCGATCCTACCTCGATGTTGAGGTAGAATGATAGCGCACTCCTGGCGCTGTTGATGGCACTATAACTCAAGTGCTCATCATGGTGCAACCCCGCGAGGAATTCCAGGACGTCGGCTATGGAGACATCATCACAGGTGATGTGAGAGCGACTGCAGTAGGCTTCCCACTTGGTGATGTGGGAGAGATATCTCCGCCTGGTTGACTCTCGACATGATGCTCCAATGGTGTTCATGGTCCGGGTGGTAAGGCCATACTGCATCCATGGCCTGGTCAGAACCTGCAAGCCAGTAATTTTAGATAGGCATGGCAGGGGTGTAACTCCCCTGAGACAGGGTGAGAAACCAAATGTGGGCAACCCTCTAGAGGGACCCAAGGTTGACTAATCATGTCAGAGACCACCGGATACCAAGGCTGTGTAGGCCAGTCGGGTATGACAAGAATGCCTCTGGCAGAATCCATCCTGATTTTTTGTAATACCCGACTGATGAGGCAAAACGGGGGGAATGCATAGAAAAACCACTTCCCCCAGTCTAGCGAGAATGCATCAATCGCTAATGCCCCAGGGTCTGGTTCCCATGAAACGTATGTCGGTACCTGATGGTTCAACCGGGACGCAAAAAGGTCGATATCCGGTTGGCCAAATTTGGCTGTAATTTGGGCAAATATTTGAGGATGCAGCATCCACTCAAACTATCATTGAATTTGCGTGACCTGGTGTCTGCCACAGTATTAAGCCTACCTGGCAAATAGGTAGCTGAAATCCAAATATCTCGATCAATACACCAGCACCAAATAGTATTAGCCAATTTGTCACAAGAGACTGACCTGGTACCGCCCATATGGTTTAAATATGCCACCGCTGTAGTGTTGTCTATTTGGAGACGGACATGAGTACCACTAAGATTAGCACAATATGCCCGCAGTCCGTGAAATGCTGCAAGCAGCTTCAAATAGTTAATCCCTTGTATTAGCAACATGCTAGCTTCAAGGGGATCCCACCTGCCTCCCCAGCCTAGAGAGCTTGCGTCAGTTTGCAAATATACCACCGGATTGGGCACAACAATGGGTTTGAATGCCTTGCCAATATTGGACACCCACCATTGTAGCTCAACCTTAGCATCGGAAGGCAGCCCCATAGGTCTGTCAAAATGACCAGCGTTCTTTTTTAACGCAGCAATCTTGGCCCTTTGCAGATTTTGATAATGCAAAGGTCTAAACCGGGCTGCCGGAAATAAAGCTACGATTTTCCCAATCATCTTAGCTGTATGCCGAATAGATGGTATACTGGCGGATGCGAGATCCTGACATGCAAGGGAAACATCCTCCACCTTGTGAAATGGAATGTTGGCCCTCATTAGAATAGAGTCCACCGTGAAACCCAAATAATCCATAACCTGGGATGGGTGAAACTTCGATTTTTCTGGATGGACTATAAACCCCAGCTGCTGAAATATAGTAACAGTTGCTGAAACAGCGCTTTCAGCTGCTTCCAGAGTGTTGCCAATAATCAGAATATCATCTAAATAAGCCATTACAATATGATGTTGTGTACGTAATTTGGCCATAATAGGTTTGAGTAATTTAGTAAAGCCTAGGGCGGTAGTAAGCCCATTTGGTAAGGCCCGATATTGCCAGAGCTGATCCATCCAGACAAATTTCAAAAATTTCCGGTGATGTTTCCGGATGGACACTGAATAGCAAGCATCTTTCAAATCAATACATGCCATAAAGCAACCATGCGAAAGCAGTGATTTGGCTGTCTCAAAAGGTGTCCATTTTAAAATGTGTATATGTTACAAAGGTATTCAACTGGTCAAGTCAATAATCACCCGACAACCTCCATCCTTTTTTGGCCTAGTAAAAATATGGGAGACGAATTCAATGGGCTCGTGAATAGTTTTCTCTATCACGCCTTTTGTTCCGACGAAAAATTTCAGCCGTGCCTGCTGCCTGCTCAACGGCAGACAGCGTAAACTTCCGTTGAGGCATATGCTGGGATGGAGGACCCCGAATATCCTTCCCTCTTGGAGAAGTCTTCCCCGAAATTTTTTGATTCTGCTGCAGGAGGGGCTCCAATATCCGCTCCATCCTGGCCAATACGCCCCTTGAGCTAAAACTCGGGCGGCCGAAGTCCTCATGTTCTGCTGAACTGCTGGGGCTTCGTCCATCGGCCCACACCTCATCGAGGTGAACCTGGTGCCGGAAAGTTGTCGCCGGTAGCCGCTGCAGCGAAGCTGAGCGATTCCCGCGCGGGAGGTACTCTCAAACGCCTCCTCGGCGGAGCTTGGTCTCGCTGCCTCGGAGGGCAAATGCGATGGGAAGTCGGCACCTGACTTAGCATGGAGATCCGACGCCCGCGCGGGCTTGCCGGCTGCCCATATCATGGACCTAGCCGACGCATAGTCTCGTCCTCCCATCCATGGGGGACTCGGCGACCGTGGCGTATGGGCTCGTTGAAGGGAGGAGCAGTTCGCTGGGCTTAGTGTCTGCTGACGGTTCTCAGCTTCTGCTGACGGCGGTTAACCTCCCTGTGCCTACTGGAGCTGGAT
This sequence comes from Raja brachyura, assembly GCA_963514005.1. The sequence continues at coordinate 120,748,236 of OY740784.1, forward strand.
GGCTCCTCTCCAGTAGCCGCGTCATGCGGCCATACGCCCTTCACCCTGAACACTGGGGTGGTCGGAGACCTCCGGCTCAGAAAGATTGCCGGGGCTCCTTTCATCGGCCCGCACCTCTGAGAAGTGATCTCGGTGCCGGAAGTTGTCACTATCGGCCGCCGCAGCGAACCGCGCGATTCCCGCGCGGGAAAGGTGTTCAACCGTCTCCGTTTAACGGGAGCGGAAGCCGTTGTCACAAAGGGCCCTGACGGCTTGGGGTCGACTCCAGCAGAAGCATGGAGCGACGCCCGCGCGGGCTTGCCGGCTGTCCACATCGTGGACCTTGCCAACGCACGGTCTCGTCCCCCCCATCGACAAGGGACTCGGCGACCGAGGCGGGACCGTACCCAAGCCCCCCGTCCCAGCGGCGGGGTTTGGGAGTTGGATAGCAGATCTCACAGACCCAGGTCCCGCCGTTGCACCAGACCGCACCATGGCGGCTGGTGGAGCCTTGGCCCGAACCGGGTTTAGGCTTACGGGCTCCTCCCCTGCCCTTCAACGAAGGGCTAGCGGAGGGGGGTCGGGCCGCAGCACGACCCCTTCCCCGTGGTCGCCAATGGCGAACTTGTGGCAGGGTCCCCCCTTTCGAGAGGCACCCCGTTCTCGGCTCCTGGAATCAGCATTGGAGCTCCTGCTCCTTGAATCAGCACAGGAGCTCCTGCTCCTTGAATCAGCACTGGAGCTCCTGCTCCTGGAACCAGCACTGGAGCTCCTGCTCCTTGAATCAGCAGTGGAGCTCCTGCTCCTCGAATCAGCACTGGAGCTCCTGCTCCTTAAATCAGCACTGGAGCTCCTGCTCCTTGAATCAGCACTGGAGCTCCTGCTCCTTAAATCAGCACTGGAGCTCCTGCTCCTCGAATCAGCACTGGAGCTCCTGCTCCTTAATCCAGCACTGGAGCTCCTGCTCCTTGAACCTGCACTGGAGCTCCTGCTCCTCAAATCAACACTGGAGCACCTGCTCCTTGAATCGGCACTGGAGCTCCTGCATAGCGGCGGGTCGGGCCCGGTAACAACAGGGCTCCCCGACATCCACGCCTATTTCCCCACGTACCTGCAGGGAGAGAACATAACATACACCCGCCACAACAAGACACCAACTCACACTGGAGCTCCGGTGTATCGGCGGGTCGGGCCCTGTACCAACAGGGCTCCCCGACTACCACGCCTGTTTCCCGGCCCGACTCGCAGGTGAGCCGCTGAGAAAGGCTCCGGGATAAGTGGCGGCGACTCCAAATCCACGTTCCTGTAGGGAGAGAACACACTGCTCCCCCCCAACAGGAACACCAACTCTAGGGGGCTTAGCCTTACCTGAGTCGGCCCTCTGAAGGGCTGGTCAGGAGCCGCGCTCCCGACCAGCCGTCGGCAGCAATGCGATGCGACGATATGTCGCGCATGCGTGCCGGCGGGCTCTTCACGAAGTCACTCACGTGACTCCGAAATGAAATTTGGAGTCAGAGTCATAGAGGGATAGAGTGTTGGAGCAGGCCCTTCGGCCCAACTTGCCCACACCGGCCAACATGTCCCAGCTACTCTAGTCCCACCTATCAAATCAAATCAAATCAAATGTATTTAAAAACAGAGTTTGTTCGTTCTCCCCGTGACCTGCGTGGGTTTTCTCAGAGATCTTCAGTTTCCTCACACACTCCAAAGACGTGCAGGTCTGTTGGTTAATTGGCTTGGTGTACGTGTAAAATTGTCCCTGGTGCATGTGGGATAGTGTTCTTCTTCTTCTTGCCTATGGCGTGCACGGCCTAAAGTTGCAGGACAACATTTGATCTATTTGATCTTATTTGATTGTGCACGGCAGGTTAATTGCATTCGTCGAAACAGGGCGGACCCCGTGAAGGTTCAGATTCAGATTACCTTTATTGTCATCCAGACCTTTCGGTCTGAACGAAATTTCGTGCCTGCTGTCATACATATATTCAAAGTAGCAAAACCACACAATAAACACAAATTTAACATCCACCACAGTGAGTTCACCAGACACCTCCTCACTGTGATGGAAGGCAAAAGTCTTAGAGTCTCTGTCTTCTTCCCTCCTTGTTCTCCCTCTGCGCTGAGGAGATCCAGGCCTCCGATGTATTGACCCCGCCGGGTGTTGGTAAGTGAGTCAGTCCCGCGGCTGAATCCAGCTCCGCGAACGGGCCGATTCAAACTCCGCGGCCCGGGGCGGTCAAAGCTGCCGAAGCTGCCGCCCTCCAGTCCAGCGGACGCAGCTGTTGCCGCGGGAGCTCCAGAAAACAGGTCACCAACCTGTGACCTGCGAGCTCCCGACTATGTCGTCCGCTGGGCCCACGGCCGGGCCTCGGAAGCCGCGCCGCCACCGCCGCGAAACGCCAGAACAGTGCCACAGCTCCAAGTTGGGCCACAGCTCCAAGTCGGGCTGCTGCCGCTACCGGAACGCCGGAGTGCCGCCGCTGCTCCAAGTCGGACCGTTGTCGATGCCGGAACGCCGGAGTGCCGCCACAGCTCCAAGTCTGGCCACAGCGCCAAGTCGGGCCGCTGCTCCATCCGGCCGTTGTCGATGCCGGAACGCCAGAACACCGCCACAGCTGCAAGTCAGGCCACAGCTCCAAGTCGGGCCGCTGCCGCTGCCGGAACTGCCGCTGCCACGAGCGCCGCCCGAGGCCGTCAGCTCCGCCATTAGGCCTCAGCGCAGACGGAGACAGGGGACACGACAAGAAAAGGTTGTATCCCCCCCCGAAGGAAGAGACTAAACCCTGTTTCTCCCACCCACCACCCCCCCCCCCCCCCCCCACCCACACACACGTACCCAATCGAATAAACTAACTAAACTAAACTAAAACAGACAAAAGCAAAACAACAACAGACGGACTGCAGGCGAGCCGCAGCTGCCAGGCAGCGCCGCCACTTCCGGTTGAAGGTTGCAATCTTCCACCCCTGGGATAGTGTTAATGTGCGGGGATAGCTGGCCGGCAAGGACTCGGTGGGCCGAAGGGCCTTTTTACCAGCGCTGTATCTCTAAAACTAAAGCTACGATGCTGGTAGCCCATTCCTTCTATCCAGAGATGCTGCCTGTCCCGCTGAGTCGCTCCAGCTTTTTGTGTCTATCTTCGTGTGTGTGTGTGGGTGTGGGGAGGAGGAAGATGTTCGTAAAGCACCTCCAGGCAAAGAGTGCATTAGATGCTGAGCGGAGAAATGCTCTGTACATTCCCGATGCCGGGAGGGAGCATTTTTGCCCGATCATACGTTGAAGAATAGCTCGGAACCAGCCACTTAATAAATGTTGTCCTGTGGCAAGTAAAGTGGCTTTGGACAATGCCATTTAAAGTGGTTACCGGGGAAATAATGTGCCTGGCTGACCTCACGCGGAGACTTTGATGGCTTGCAGAGTTACATCATGCTCAAAACGGCTGTCAAAATGAGGCTTCACGACTGAATTCTTTCGAGGCAAAAATGATTGGAACTCCAGATTCAGGGACAGTTTCTTCCCAGCTGTTGTCAGGCAACTGTTAAGAGATTTAGCTCTTCGGGCTAAAGGAATCCCCGACGGATATGGGGAAAAAGCAGGGGTACTCATTTTGGACGATCAGCCGTGGTCATATTAAATGACGGTGCTGGCTCGAAGGGCCAAAAGGCCTACGCCTCCACCTATTTTCTAATTTTCTAACTCAACCACCCTCTCATCAACGTGTGAGCAGTCCTGAGCTATCATCTAACTCATTGGAGATTTTCGGCCTTTACCTTTGATTGGAATTTTCCGGACTTCATCTTGCACTAAACGTTATTCACATTGATCATGTGTCTGTACACTGTGGACGGCTCGAAACGTCACCTGTCCATGTTCTCCACAGATGCTGCCTGACCCGCTGAGTTACTCCAGCACTCTGTGAAACGTCACCTATCCATGTTCTCCACAGATGCTGCCTGACCCGCTGAGTTACTCCAGCACTCTGTGAAACGTCACCTATCCATGTTCTCCACAGATGCTGCCTGACCCGCTGAGTTACTCCAGCACTCTGTGAAACGTTACCTATCCATGTTCTCCACAGATGCTGCCTGACCCGCTGAGTTACTCCAGCACTCTGTGAAACGTCACCTATCCATGTTCTCCACAGATGCTGCCTGACCCGCTGAGTTACTCCAGCACTCTGTGAAACGTTACCTATCCATGTTCTCCACAGATGCTGCCTGACCCGCTGAGTTACTCCAGCACTCTGTGAAACGTCACCTATCCATGTTCTCCACAGATGCTGCCTGACCCGCTGAGTTACTCCAGCACTCGGTGTCCGGCTATGGTCTATTAACATGACGTATCTTTAGGAAGGAGATGACGAGGAATTTATTTAGTCAGAGGATGGCGGATCTGTGGAATTCTTTGCCACATTAACGCTATCCTTCACCCACTAGGGACAATTTACACATACACCAAGCCAAATAACCTGCAAACGTGAAGACAGACACAAGATGCTGGAGTAACTCAGCGGGACAGACAGCATCTCTGGAGAGAAGGAATGGGTGACGTTTCAGGTCGAGACCCTTCTTCCGACCTTCATCCCTTCTCTCCAGAGACGCTGCCCGTCCCGTTGAGGTACTCCAGCATTTTTGCGTCTATCTTCGGTTTAAACCAGCATCTGCAGTTCCTTCCTGCACATTCACATCGACGAACCTGCCGGCTACAGGAGGAAGATCGTCCCGTCACCGGAAGGTTCGAGGACCCCGACTGCGGGAGGACAATGAAGGGAAGAGATTGAACTTTTCTTGCGCCTTCCATCACAGTGAGGAATGTGGAGGAGTCACTGTGGTGGATGTTTGTGTTAAAATGTGTTGTGTGTGTGTGTTCTGTTGCTTTATAGTGGTACGCCTGTACGGCAAATGAAATTCCTCGCATGTTGCGAAACACACTTGGCTAATAAAATATGATTAAGATTATGATGATGCTGGAACCTCGACTCTGCCAGTTTGAAGAAGGGTCCTAATCTGAACGTCGCCGACCACGGAATTACTCCAGTACTTTGAGTTTTACTCAAGGATGTAAGTCAGTTCAAGTTCAGTTTATTGTCACGTGTACGGAGGTACAGTGAAAAGCTTTTGTTGCGCGCTACCCAGTCAGCGGAAAGACAATACGTGATTACAATCGAGCCGTTTACACTTCTGTGGGAGTAGAGATTTAAGGGTGGGGAGCGATCGTAAAATGTGATTGTAGATCTGGCTGTTCCTGGTAGCAGGGAGAGTAGGATGGGCCGAAGGGCCTGTTTCCACGCCGTCTCTCTGAACTAAAGTACGCACCGAAGACTATAGACAATAGACAATAGGTGCAGGAGTAGGCCGTTCGGCCCTTCGAGCCAGCAGCGCCATTCAATGTGGCCATGGCTGATCATCCCCAATCAGTACCCCGTTCCTGCCTTCTCCCCATATCCCCTGACTCCACTATCTTCACACAGGTCACGGGGAGAACGTACAAACTCTGCAATAACAGCACCTGTTGCCAGGATCAAACCCGGATCAATAGACAATAGACAATAGGTGCAGGAGTAGGCCATTTGGCCCTTCGAGCCAGCACCGCCATTCAATGTGATCATGGCTGATCATCCCCAATCAGTACCCCGTTCCTGCCTTCTCCCCATATCCCCTGACTCCGCTATCTTTAAGAGCCCTATCTAGCTCTCTCTTAAAAGTATCCAGAGAACCGGCCTCCATCGCCCTCTGAGGCAGAGAATTCCACAGACACAACTCTCTGTGAGAAAAAGTGATTCCTCGTCTCCGTTCTAAAAGGCTTACCCCTTTTTCTTAAACTGTGGCCCCTGGTTCTGGACTCCCCCAACATCGGGAACATGTTTCCTGCCTCTAAACCCTTAATAATCTTATATGTTTCAATAAGATCCCCTCTCCTCCTTCTAAACTCCAGAGCGTACATGCACAGCCGCTCCATTCTCTCAGCATTTGACAGTCCCGCCACCAAGGGAAGACAGACACAAAGTGCTGGAGTAACTCAGCGGGTCAGGCAGCATCTCCGGAGGAAAGGGGGAGGGTGACGTCTTGGGTCGGGACCCTACTCCAGACAAGTATGGAGCTGTTTTCTCAGTGTGAGACAAGTCTGTAGCTGTTTTCCAGAAGCTTGGAACATTTTGCACAATTTTGTGGGCATGGCGAGCTGTGCCAAGTTCCATTGCAGGAAAACCACAGGTTCCAAGTAGCCTACAATTTAACGCTCACAACAAGGTCTTCAGTCCGTTGCTTGATCTCCCAGTAGCTTATGTGTTGAACTCACTGAAGTGGGCACATGGAACACTTTTGATATTTGCTGGCACTGCATCTGGCACCTGACTCCTACATCCGGACACTGACTCATTTCAGAGATAGACGCGAAAAGTTGGAGGCAAAGGCAGGCACCAAAACAAAGCGACTCAGGCAGCATCCCCAGATGGAAGGTTTCGGGCCGAGACCCTTCCTCAGACTGAGAGTCAGGGGAGGGGGAGACACAGAGCTATGGAAGGGTAAGGTGTGAAAACGAGGCATCAAAGGGGACGAGGCTCAAGGAAGATGTAGAATAGACCATTGGGGGTTACACAAAAGGCTGGAGAAACTCAGCGGGTGCAGCAGCATCTAAGGAGCGAAGGGGATAGGCGACGTTTCGGGTCGAGACCCTTCTTCAGACTTGACCATTGTTAGTTAGGAGAAGGTGACGACAAAGTATACAGAGATAAAATGTAATCAGGAAGACAGCCAGACTGGTCGCAGAACTAGGAATGGGGGAGGGATGGAAAGTAAGGGTTACTTGAAGTTAGAGAAGTCAATTTTCTAAAGAACACAAAACGTTGCCCATTCCTTCTCTCCAGAGATGCTGCCTGTCCCGCTGAGTTACTCCGGCATTTTGTGTCTATCTTCGGTTTAAGCCAGCGTCTGCAGTTCCTTCCTCCACCAACTTATTTCAAATCTTTTCACCCAGGAATTTACCATTTCTAAGCAGATGCCAAACTGTTTCCGGAAGTTTGTTTTAGTAACGTCAACCATCCATTACCATATAACAATTACAGCACGGAAGCAGGCCCTCTCGGCCCTTCCAGTCCGTGCCGAACATTTATTTTCCCCTAGTCCCATCTACCTGCACTCAGACCATACCCCTCCATTCCCTTCCCGTCCATATACCTATCCACTTTACTTTTAAATGTTAAAATCGATCCTGCCTCCACCACTTCTGCTGGAAGATCATTCCACACAGTCACCACTCTCTGAGTAAAGAAGTTCCCCCTCATGTTACCCCTAAACTTCTGTCCCTTAATTCTCATGTCATGTCATTATTCGATCTTTGTAACATTTTGGATCGAATGTGACTTATTTTTCTGTTGTGACTGTGTTGAATAAGGATTCGTGGACTAAGATCTTTTATAAGGAGATATTTCCACCTTACTTTTAAACTTTAGAGACAAAGCGTGGAAACAGGCCCTTCGGCCCACCGAGTCCGTGCTGACCTGCGATCACCTCGTACACTCGCACCATCCGGCACACAGTGGGGGATAATGTACAATTTCACCAAAGCCATGTAACGAACAAACCCGCCGGTCTTTGGAGTGCGGGAGGAAACCGGAGCACCCGGCGAAAACCCACGTGTTCGCAGGAAGAAAGTACAAACTTCACACACACAGCGCCCGTAGTCAGGATCGAACCGGGGTCTCTGCTGCTGCGAGGCAGCGACTCTATCACTGCGCCGTCGTGCCCCTTCCTAAAAAGCCTTTTGAGAAAACGGCGCCAGGAAATGAACTGGGAAAACAGCAACTAAAACGTGGCGTAGAAACAAGGAACGTCAGATGCCGGTTTACACAAACGGACGCAGAATATAAAAAAAACAGGGATGGGATGCTGAGGCTTTGCAAGGCGCTGGTCAGGCCGTATTTGGAAAACTGTGGGGAGCTTTGGGCCCCATATCTGAGGAAGGATATGCCGGCTCTGGAGAGGGCACAGAGGAGGTTTACGAGAATGAGCCCAGGAATGGGTGGGTTAACCTATGATGAGCGTTTGACGGCACTGGGCCTGTACTCGCTGGGATTTAGAAGGATGGAGTTTGAAACATATAAGGTTGTTAAGGGCGGCAGGAAACATGTCTCCGATGTTGGGGGAATTCAGAACCAGGGGCCACATTTTTATGCCCCTGTCCCACTTAGGAAACCTGAACGGAAACCTCTGGAGACCTTTGCGCCCCACCCAAGGTTTCCATTCGGTTCCCGGAGGTTTTTGTCAGTCTCCCTAATGGTCGAAAGCGGTTTCTGTTTTATAAACCGGTAATTTTTTAGTCGAAGCCGGTTGCGATGCTAGTTGAAGGTGGTTGCCGAAAGACAAAAACCTCCGGGAACCGCACGGAAACCTTGGGTGGGGCGCAAAGTCTCCAGAGGTTTCCGTTCAGGTTTCCTAAGTGGGACAGGGGCATAAGAATAAGGAGTAAGCCATTTAGAACGGAGTAGAGGAAACACTTTTTCTCCCAGAGAGTGGAGAATTCTCTGCCTCAGAGGGCGGTGGAGGCCGGTTCTCTGGATGCTTTCAAGAGAGAGCTAGATAGGGCTCTTAAAGATAGCGGAGTCAGGGGATATGGGGAGAAGGCAGGAACGGGGTACTGATTGTGGATGATCAGCCATGATCACATTGAATGGCGGTGCTGGCTCGAAGGGCCGAATGGCCTCCTCCTGCACCTATTGTCTATTGTCTATTGATGATCAGGGACCTCATTGAAACTTACCGAATAGTGAAAGGCCTGGATAGAGTGGATGTGGAGAGGATGTTTCCACTAGAGGGAGAGTCTAGGACCGGAGATTCGTGTTCGATCTGGCCTCAGGTGCTGTCTGCGCGGAGTTTGCTCGTTCTCCCCGTGAACCCCGTGGGTTTCCCCCTTGTTTCCTCCCGCACAAGTCCAGAAGTCGTTGGAGCAGAATCAGGCCATTCGGCCCATCGAGTCTACTCCGCCATTCGATCGTGGCCGAATGGATGTCCTCCAGCGAGTACAGGCCCAGCGCCGGCAAACGCTCATCGTACGTTAACCCGCTCATTCCCGGGATCGTTCTCCGAAACCTCCTCTGGACCCTCTCCAGAGCCGCCACACCCTTCCTCAGAAGTGGAGCCCAGAACTGCCTCTATCCACTCCTCTCAACCCTGTTCTCCTGCCTTCTCCGGCTGATCGGACGGTCGGCGTGGACTCAGAATCGGAATCAGACTTTATTCGCCAAGTATGTTCTGCAACATACGAGGAATTGCATTGGCCAGGTCAGTCATACAATTAAAAGCAACAGATCACTCAAAAACACATTTTAACATGAACATCCACCACAGTGACCCCTCCACATTCCTCACTGTGATGGAAGGTGAAATAAAGTTCAAGTCCTTCCCTTTGTTCTTCCTCGGTCGTGGGCCTCGAGCCTCCATTGACGGGACGATCTTGACTCCCATAGCCGGCGGCGTTTGGGCCCTCCGCGTCGAGGCGTTCAGCTCGTGCATCGGGGGGGATGTTAGCTGCCCCGCGCCGGGCGATCGAACCTCGCGTCGAGGCTGGTCGTACCTTCCGCGGCGTTGGAGCTCCCAACTCGGCCTCTCCCGAGACTGCGAAGTCTTGATGGTGATTCCGCGGTGGGAGCGATCCCAGGCAAGGGATCAGCTCCGACGTTAAGTCCGCGCCCAAGTCTCAAAGACAGTCCGAGGAGGCTTCCAGCTCCAGCGATGGTAGGCCGCAGAGCGCCCGGAGAATGTGATCCGAAATTTAATCACATCTCTGGCAAGTAAGACCTTGAGAAAAAGTTTCCCCCCCGATCCCCTCCCCCCCTCCTCCCCCCCCCGCATAAAACAAACCGAAGAACATTAAAAAAAGCTTTTAAGAAACTAAAAATAACAAATAGAAAGAAAATACGGACAGACTGCCGGCAGGGCAGCCATCGCCCCTGGTGGCCCTTTTGCAGGGCCGAAGGGCCTGTTTCCACGCTGCATCTCGAAAGAAACACGACTGTAGTTTGAAACATGTGATCATGGTAGACCGACCCAACTCACAGGCGAGGATATTCCAGGCGATGATTTAACCACTGGAACCACTAAGGTGTCAGCTGGGCAGTGACGGAGAATGTAAATGGGATCAGTTTACACATTAACTCATCATTTTGACCTAATTTGTCCTGGCTACTCGTACGAATGATGTCTGTGGTTAACCAACACCAGCCATGGATTGTGTTTCTTGCTTCAGCACTCTCAGAGTCCATTTTCATCAATGCTCAGCGTCAGCTCAAACAGATGATAGAACTGGTTGAAATGACAGTAAACTGGGCTGGTCCAGGAACGTTGAGGCCCTGTACAGGAAGGGACAGAGCCAGCTGTACTTTTTCAGAAGGCTCCGCTCCGTCAAACGTCTGCAGTGAGACGCTGCAGATGTTCCACCAATCGGTGGTAGCCGGCGCCATCTTGTTCGCTGCCGTGCGCCGGGGGAGCAGGGACGAAGGCCGCGGAGGCCAACAGGATCGACAAACCCATCGGGAAGGCCGGCTCCGTCCTGGGGCGTGGAGTTGGAGTTGGATTCACGGGAGGTGGGGGTCTCGGAGGGGAGGGTGCTCCTCAAAACTGCGGAGCATCCTGGACAATACAGCTCACCCCCTCCGTGACACACACAGGTCAACCTGAGGAGCACCTTCAGCAACAGACTGGTCCCACCAAGATGCAGCACAGAACGCCACAGGAGATCCTTCTTCCCTGTGGCTATCACACTGGACAACCCCTCCCCCTTCTGTCGTGGGGTAGACTGAGACAGACTCCCCTTCCCCCCCACCTCCCCCCCAATATTTTCACATCCCCCAACCCTTTCCACTAGTCACTTTAATTTCATGTTTCGTGTATTTGGTGCTTTTATGACTGTTGGCTGATCAATTTCCCTCCTGGGCTAAATACATTTCTATCGAATTGTAGAAGTTAGGGCGTACTTAGTTTGGAGTTCTGAGACACGGCGCGGAAACAGGCCCTTCAGCCCACCCAGTCCACGCACATTAACACTAGCCTACACCCACTAGGGACAATTGTTTACATTTACCAAGTCAATTAACCTACAAACCTGCACTGAACTTCATGTCCCGTTTTGTATTATGTTTTCATATTCTGCTGTGCTGCAGCAAGCAAGAATGTCATTGTCCTATCTGGGACACATGACAATAAAACTCTCTTGACTCTTTGGAGAGTGAGAGGAAACCAAAGATCTCTGAGAAAACCCACGCAGGTCACGGGGAGAACGTACAAACTCCGTACAGACATAGAAACATCGAAACATAGAAAAATAGGTGCAGGAGAAGGCCATTCGGCCCTTCGAGCCTGCACCGCCATTCAATGTGATCATGGCTGATCATCCAACTCAGTATCCCGTACCTGCCTTCTCTCCATACCCCCTGATCCCTTTAGCCACAAGAGCCACATCCAACTCCCTCTTGAATATAGCCAATGAACTGGCCTCAACTACCTTCTGTGGCAGAGAATTCCAGAGACCCACCACTCTCTGTGTAAAGAATGTTTTCCTCATCTCGGACCTAAAGGAATCCCCCCTTATGCTTAGACTGTGACCCCTTGTTCTGGACTCCCTCAACATCGGAAACAATCTTCCTGCATCTAGCTTGTCCAACCCCTTAAGAATTTTGTAAGTTTCTATGAGATCCCCCCTCAATCTTCTAAATTCCAGTGAGTACAAGCCAAGTCTATCCAGTCTTTCTTCATATGAAAGTCCCGACATCCCAGGAATCAGTCTGGTGAACCTTCTCTGAACCCCCTCTATGGCAAGAATGTCTTTCCTCAGATTTGGAGACCAAAACTGTACGCAATACTCCAGGTGTGGTCTCACCAAAACCCTGTACAACTGCAGTAGAACCTCCCTGCTCCTATACTCAAATCCTTTCGCTATGAATGCTAACATACCATTGGCTTTCTTCACTGCCTGCTGCACCTGCATGCCTACTTTCAATGACTGGTGTACCATGACACCCAGGTCTCGTTGCATCTCCCCTTTTCCTAATCTGCCACCATTCAGATAATAGTCTACCCTCATGTTTTGGCATCCAAAGTGGATAACCTCACATTTATCCACATTATACTGCATCTGCCATGCATCTGCCCATTCACTCAGCCTATCTAAATCACCCTGCTGCCTCCAAGCATCCTCCTCACACCTAACTATACCCCCCAGCTTGGTGTCATCTGCAAATCTGGAGATGTTGCATTGAATTCCCTCGTCCAAATCATTAATGTATATTGACAGCACCCGTAGTCGGGATCGAACCCGGGTCTCTGGCGCTGCATTCTCCGTAAGCCAGCATCCCTACCGCTGCGCCACCGTGACCGCTGACCTCTACTGAGAAGTATCTCAAAGGCACCTCACTGGAAGATGTGTCGCAAAGTTCTGGAGTAACTCAGCGGGTCGAGGGTCCCGGGGAGAAGGAAGGAGAATAGTGTTGAGAGGGAACGATAGATCAGCCATGATTGAATGGCGGAGTAGACCAGATGGGCCGAATGGATATGAACATAGATAGATGACAAAATGTAGAAGCAAGGAACCGCAGATGCTTAAACAAGGAACTACAGATCTCTATACCAAAGATAGACACAGAGCGCTGGAGTAACTCAGTGGGTCAGGCAGCGTCTCTGGAGAACGTGGATAGATGGCTACATATAGAAACAAGGCAATGCACATGCTGGTTTGTATCAAAGATAGACACAAGGTGCTGGAGTAATTCAGCACGTCAGGCAGCATCTCCGGAGAACATCGATAGGTAACGTTTCATGTCGACTGACAATAGACAATAGACAATAGGTGCAGGAGTAGGCCATTCGGCCCGTTAAGCCAGCACCGCCATTCAATGTGATCATGGCTGATCATCACCAATCAGTATCCCGTTCCTGCCTTCTCCCCATATCCCCTGACTCCGCTATCTTTAAGAGCCCTATCTAGCTCTCTCTTGAAAGTATCCAGAGAACCGGCCTCCACCGCCCTCTGAGGCAGAGAATTCCACAGACTCACAACTCTCTGTGAGAAAACGTGTTTCCTCGTCTCCGTTCTAAATGGCTTACCCCTTATTCTTCGAAACATAGAAACATAGAAAAATAGGTGCAGGAGTAGGCCATTCGGCCCTTCGAGCCTGCACCGCCATTCAATATGATCATGGCTGATCATCTAACTCAGTATCCCGTACCTGCCTTCTCTCCATACCCCCGATCCCTTTAGCCACAAGTGCCACATCTAACGCCCTCTTAAATATAGCCAATGAACTGGCCTCAACTACCTTCTGTGGCAGAGAATTCCAGAGACTCACCACTCTCTGTGTAAAGAATGTTTTCCTCATCTCGGTCCTAAAGGAATTCCCCCTTATCCTTAGACTGTGACCCCTTGTTCTGGACTCCCCCAACATCGGGAACAATCTTCCAGCATCTAGCTTGTCCAACCCCTTAAGAATTTTGTAAGTTTCTATGAGATCCCCCCTCAATCTTCTAAATTCCAGCGAGTACAAGCCGAGTCTATCCAATCTTTCCTCATATGAAAGTCCTGACATCCCAGGAATCAGTCTGGTGAATCTTCTCTGTACCCCCTCTATGGCAAGGATGTCTTTCCTCAGATTTGGAGACCAAAACTGTACGCAATCTTAAACTGTTGCCCCTGGTTCTGGACTCCCCCAACATCGGGAACATGTTTTCTGCCTCTAGCGTGTCCAAACCCTTAACAATCTTATATGTTTCAACATTGGGTTAACATATGAGGAGCAGAAACAGGCCCTTCGGCCCACCAAGTCCATGCTGACCATTGATCACTCGTTGGCGGTGGATTGAATGTTATCCCATTTTCTCTTCCATTTGCTACACTCTGGGGCCGATTAACCTGCAAACACACACATCTTTGAGATGTGGGAGGGGTCCGGTTTACCTCTCTCCCTCTCCGTACCCAATACCCATCCCAATCAAGGCAATCAAATTCTTCGCCACGCGGAAAGAAATGGCCAAGTGCAAATTAGAGGAACCTCCAAAATGGAGGAACAGCACCTCATATTTCGTTTGGGCAGCTTTCAACTGCTTTCAGTCTGAAGAGGGGTCTCGACCCAAAACGTCGCCCATTCCTTCTCTCCAGAGATGCTGCCTCACCCGTTGAGTTGCTCCAGCAGTTTGTCTACCATTTTGTGTCTTACTTGCTGGTCAGGCGTTGGTCAGGCCACATATGGAGTATTGTGCGCAATTATGGGCAAGGCTGCGTACTCTCTCCTCTCCTCTACTCTCTCTACACCAACGACTGCACCTCCACAGACACCTCTGTCAAGCTTCTCAAGTTTGCGGACGACACAACCCTGATTGGACTGATCCAGGATGGGGAGGAATCTGCCTACAGACAGGAAGTGTCACAGCTGGCGTCCTGGTGCCATCGCAACAACCTGGAGCTCAATGCTCTTAAGACAGTGGAATTGATTGTAGACTTTAGGAGAGCTCCCCCTCCCCTCACCCCACTCACCATCAACAACACCACAGTCACATCTGTGGAGTCTTTTAAGTTCCTGGGAACCATCATCTCCAAGGACCTTAAGTGGGGGGGCTACCATCGACTCCACAGTCAAAAAGGCACAACAGAAGATGTACTTCCTGCGGCAGCTGAGGAAGCACAATCTGCCACAGGCAATGATGGTCCAATTCTACACGGCCATCGTAGAGTCTGTCCTCACCTTCTCCATCATGGTCTGGTTTGGCTCAGCCACCAAGCACGACACCCGGAGGCTGCAGCGAATCGTCCGATCAGCAGAGAAGGTTATTGGCTGCAACCTTCCCTCCATTGATGAACTGTACACTGCAAGGGCCAGGAAGCGAGCGGGCAAGATCATCTCTGACCCCTCTCACCCTGGCCACAAACTCTTTGAATCACTTCCCTCTGGAAGGCGACTCCGGACTGTCAAAGCTGCCACAGCCGGACATAAAAACAGTTTTTATCCACGAGTAGTTGCTCTACTCAACAGCCAAAAATCTGTAGCCTCCTTTTGCCCTGGTATTTTATTTAATTCACATGTTTAACCGATAATGTTTTATTATTAATGTTTAATGGTTTATGTGTCATTCCTAACTGTCACTGTATCTCATGTTGTCACTTGCGGGTGGAGCACCAAGGCAAATTCCTTGTATGTGAATACTTGGCCAATAAACTTATTCATTCATTCATATCTGAGGAAGGATATGCTGGCTCTGGAGAGGGTCCAGAGAAGATTTACAAGAATGATCCTGGGAAGGAGTGGGTTAGCATTCGAGTATACTTGATGGGCCGAATGGCCTAATTCTGCTCTGATCACTTATAACCTTCTTATACAAATACAGAGCTGATATCTGCCAAAGGGCGGCACAGTGGAGCAGCCGTGGAGTTGCTTCTTTACAGTGCCAGAGACCATGTTTTCATTCTGACTACAGGTGCTGTCTATGCAGAGTTTGCACGGTCCCCCCGTGACCTGCGTGGGTTTTCTCCGGGTGCTCCGGTGTCCTCCCACACTCCAAAGACGTGCAGGTTTGGTAACGATTGTAAATTGTCCCTAATGTGTCGAGGGTGTTGCTAGGGCGCGGGGATCGCTGGTCGGTGCGGGCCCGGTGGGCCGAAGGGCCTGTTTCCATGCTGTATCTCCAAACTAAACTGAACAAAAAACTAAAAAAAGCATTGGACATGGGGATAGAAATTTTGGAATCTCACAATTTACACAATCTTATGAAGAACTTCATCTATATCAGTTCCAGTTAGCCTGAGCTACAGGGAGAGATAGAGCAGTCTAGGACACCTTACCGTATAGGAGGCTGAGGAGTGATCTTACAGAGGTGTATAAAATCACGAGGGGAATCAGAGTAGGGGAATCGACAACCAGATGACATAGGTTTTAGATAAGAGGAGAAATGTTGTAATAGGACCTTATTCTGTAAGAAAATCATCTGATTGCGGATGATCAGCCATGCTCACATTGAATGGCGGTGCTGGCTCAAGGGGCCGAATTGGCAGGCGTCACTCAGTTTTTTTCAGATTTTTCAGATTTTTGAACATTTTCATTAATACCTCGAGATATAAAGCACGATTTTTTTCAGATAAGGTGACTTTGGACTCCAGGGGGGATATCTCTACCGGAATATGTAAAAATGTTACCGTTAGTGCGTTCTTGGTTCTTGGTTACTTGGTCCTCCAAAATATTCCAACTGGAATTTAAACTGGAGGTGGTGAAGGGAGGGGTTTAGCCAGAGAGGGTTATTGGGAAGAAAGTGCCTCTTTAAATTTAGTTGCATCTGGCTGGGCAACCGTGGCTTGGTGGAGATTATTCCGTGCTTTAATAGTGGGTGGAAAGAACGAATTGCTGCACACATCTGTCTTTGAGGCTGGGACCACAAATTGGATCGAATGCCCTCGTCGTCTGCTCCTAATTGGTTTGGGGTTGGTGTAGGTCTTGTGATCTATGTCTAGCTGACCAGTTAACATTTTGTAAATACAGGTCAAACGGTGAGCTTCACGTCTGTCTTGGAGAGGGTTCCACCCCACCCAGAGAATTCAGAAGTTTGGTGACACTCGCTTCTCTCTCGTAGGTGTTAGTAACAAATCGAGCGGCCTGCCTTTGGACACGTTCGATGGATGAAATGTTTTTATCTGTGTATGGGTCCCAAGCTGCAACTGCGTGGTCCAGATGAGGTCTAACGAGGGTGAAATACAGCTTCTCCTTGATAGAAGCTGAACAATGATGAAAGTTGCGCCTCAGGAAGTTTAGGACACCTGTTGCTTTCACTGTTACATGATGAGTCTGACCATTCCAACGTAGATCATTCTGCAATTTGATGCCAAGATACTTGGTTTGTTTGGATTCTTCAAGGGTGACGCCAAGTATGTTGTAAGATGTGACGCCTGGATTCCTCTTTCTGGTGACACGCATGGTTTCACATTTGGAAGGGTTGACCTGCATGCCCCATTGTTGTGACCACTCGACCATAGTATCGAGATCCTTTTGGAGACGTTTTTTGCTGTTGTTTTTTCGAGAAGATGTGACCACACACACACACACACACACACACACACACACACACACACACATACAAGATCAGACTTTTAATAGGTATATGATGGCGAAGGTCATAAGCTTGCACAGTGCTTTACATCTGAAGGTTTAAAGATGATATTACGATACATTAATAGCTACGAATTAATCTGTCACCAATCTCTATCCAGCTTCTAGTTCTGTGCAATCCTTTTTTAGATTTGTCCACAAGCTCCCGCTCTGCCTGATTAATATAATTTTTCATAAAGTGATTTAAACGTCGGGATGGAAATTATAAAATGTGGAACAATTGCTCATCAGAAGTTAATCCAGTCCATTTAAAACAATTAGTAATGGAAGGATTAGAATGCTGGCAGTAGATTATTAGGCGATTTATTTTTTGACGCTGGGTAAAATAGAAAGAACATACAACATAGGAACAGACCCTTCGGCCCACAAATTCCCTGCTGAACATGATGCCGATATGAACTAATCTCCTCTGCCCGCACGTGATCCATATCCCCTCCATTCCCCGCATATCCGTATGCTTATCCGTTAACGCCGCTATCGTATCTGCCTCCACCACCACCACCACCCCCGGCAGCGTGTTCCCGGCACCAGAGTAAAGTTTCAGGATTACAAACAAGGAACAAGGGACTATGGGCGGCGCGCAGCGGTAGAGCTGCTGCCTTAAAGGCCTGCCCCACTTTCACGACCTAATTCACGACCTCTGCCAAGTTTGCCCTTGACTCGTACTCGCAGCATGGCCGTCACAAGGTCGTAGGAAGGTCGTAGGTCAGTCGTGATGCTGGTGGTGGGTACTCGTGGCATCAAGTAGGCCGGGGCGTTTTTTCAACATGATGAAAAATATCCACCAGTAAAAAAGGTCGTGAATTAGGTCGTGAAGGTGGGACAGGCCCTTTACAGCACTTGCAGCGTCGGAGACCCGGGTTCCATCCCGGCTACGGGTGCTGTCTGTACGCAGTTTTACGTTCACCCCTTGACCAGCGCGGGTTTTCTCCGAGATCTTCGGTTTTCTCACGCACTCCAAAAACCGTGCAGGTTTGTAGGTCAATTGGCTTGGAAGAAAGGTAATTTATCCGTAGTGTGTGTTGGATAGTGTTAATGTGTGGGGATCGCTGGTCGGTGCTGGCTCGGTGGGCCGAAGGGCCTGTTTCTGCGCTGTATCTCTAAACTAAATTTGCTGGTGTATAAAGAAAGCCACAAAGAACTGGAGTCGCTCAGCGGGTCAGGCAGTATCCCTGGAGAAAATGGACAGATTTCATTTCAGAAGAAAGGCGCCTCACAGCGCCAGGGACCCAGGTTCGATCCTGGACTTAGGTGCTGTCTGTATGGATGTTGTTAGATTAGATTATTAGATTAGATTCTTTATTTGTCATTCAGACCTTTCGGTCCGAACGAAACTCTGTTCCCCTGCAGTCATACATATAATTAAAAATAAATAAATAAAAAATGACAGAACACACAATAAACACAAATTTAACATCCACCACAGTGAGTTCACCAAACACCTCCTCACTGTGGTGGAAGGCACAGTCTTAAAGTCTGTATCTCTTCCCTCTTTGTTTCCCTCTGCGCCGAGGTGATCCCAGGCCTCAGATGCCGCGACCGCACTGGGCGATGGTAATTAAGTCAGTCCCGCGGTTCAACCGAGCTCCATGAATGGGCCGGTTCAACTCCGCGGCCTGGGGGGTCCACCAGGCCCGTGGTCGGGCCGCTGCAACCGCTCCGGGACCAAGTCGGGTCGCCGCCCCGGGACCGAGTCGGGTTTCCGCCGCCGCTGTCGCCGCCGCCGCTGCTGGAACCGCTCCGGTAGTCGGGCCGCTGCTGCCGCCGCCGCCGCTGCTGCCGCCGCCGCCGCCGCTGCTGCTGGAACCGCTCCGGTAGTCACTGGAACCGCTCCGGGAGTCGGGCCGCCACCGCCGCCGCCG
Source organism: Raja brachyura (assembly GCA_963514005.1). Next base: position 120,767,209 of record OY740784.1, read on the forward strand.
AAACCGCTCCGTGAGTCGGGCCGCCGCCGCCGCTGGAACCGCTCCGGGAGTCGGGCCGCCGCCGCTGCTGCCGCCGCCGCTGCTGGAACCGCTCCGGGCCCGAGGCCGCCAGCTCCGCCATTAGGCCTCGGCGCAGACAGAGACGGGGAATACGACAGAAAGTCCCCCCCCCCCCCTCAGAAGGAAGAGACCCGGACATGTTACTCCCCCCCCACCCACATACACACACAATCCAACAAAACGAACGAACCCAACCAAAAACAGGACATAAAAATAAAATAACAGACAGACTGCAGGTGGGCCGCAGCTGTTAACCCAGCGCCGCCATCTTAAGAAGGTACATTCTCTCTGCGATCGCATGGGTTGCCTCCGGGTGCTCCGGTTTCCTCCCACATTCCAAAAACGTACTGTCTTGGTTTCTGTAAGTTTAGTTTAGTTTACTTTAGAGGTACAGCGAGGAAACAGGCCCTTCGGCCCACCGAGTCCGCGTCGACCAGCGATCCCCGTTACACTAGCACACAGTACCCACGAGGGACAAGTTCCAATTTTTACCAAAGCCAATTGGGAGGAAATTGGGAGAGTGGGAGGAAACAGGGAGCACCCAGAGAAAACCCACACAGTCACAGGGAGAATGTACAAACTCCATAAAGACAGCACCCGGAATTAGGATCGAACCTGGGTCTCCGGCGCTGTGAGGCAGCAACTCTACCGCTGCGCCACCGTGCAGCCCACAGGTTAGAAACATAGAAACATAGAAAATAGGTGCAGGAGTAGGCCATTCGGCCCTTCGAGCCTGCACCGCCATTCAATGTGATCATGGCTGATCGTCCAACTCAGTATCCCGTACCTGCCTTCTCTCCATACCCCCTGATCTCTTTAGCCACAAGGGCCACATCTAACTCCCTCTTAAATAGAGCCAATGAACTGGCCTCAACTATCTTCTGTGGCAGATAATTCCAGAGACTCACCACTCTCTGTGTAAAGAATGTTTTCCTCATCTCGGTCCTAAAGGAATTCCCCCTTATCCTTAGACTGTGACCCCTTGTTCTGGACCTCCCCAACATCGGGAACAATCTTCCTGCATCTAGTCTATCCAACCCCTTAAGAATTTTGTAAGTTTCTATAAGATCCCCCCTCAATCTTCTAAATTCTAGCAAGTACAAGCCGAGTCTATCCAGTCTTTCCTCATATGAAAGTCCTGACATCCCAGGAATCAGTCTGGTGAACATTCTCTACGGCAAAAATGACTTTTCTCAGATTTGGAGACCAGAACTGTATGCAATACTCCAGGTGTGGTCTCACCAAATCCCTGTACAACTGTCAATAGACAATAAACAACAGGTGCAGGAGTAGGCCATTCAACCCTTCGAGCCAGCACCACCATTCACTGAGATCATGGCTGATCATCCGCAATCAGTACCCCGTTCCTGCCTTCTCCCCATATCCCCTGACTCTGCTATCTTTAAGAGCTCTATTTGACTCTCTCTTGAAAGTATCCAGAGAAAAAACTTTTCCTCATCTCCGTTCTAAATGGATTACCCCTTATTCTTAAACTGTGGCCCCAGGTTCTGGACTCCCCCAACATCGGGAACAAGTTTCCTGCCTCTAGCGTGTCCAATCCCTATATAATTGTATATGTTTCAATAAGATCCCCTCTCATCCTTCTAAATTCTACAAGCCCAGTCGCTCCATTCTTTCAACGTATGACAGTCCCGCCATCCCTGGAATTAACCTGGTGAGCCTACGCTGCACTCCCTCAGAAGCAAGAATGTCCTTCCTCAAATTTGGAGACCAAAACTGCACACAATACTCCAGGTGTGGTCTCACCAGGGCCTCTGTACAACTGCAGAAGGACCTCTTTGCTCCTGTGCTCAACTCCTCTTGTTATGAAGGCCTCGGTGGGGCTCAGTGGGCCGAAGGGCCTGGTTCCTCACTGTATCTCTGAACTAATTTCCAGCAAATGGAGCATACCGTTTAGTCAAAATGTAATTCAAAATGAAATGTCTGCAAAAATATCAGACAATCCTTTAAAGGTCAGATCTACGGGAGATAATGCAACCAGTCACATGCGCGGCACAAAAGGTTATCAGAGGTCTGATGTGAGCCATGGAATGATAATAAGCGTTCAAATATAACCAACGCTTCGTCAATACAAGATTATTAAGGGTTTGGACACGCTAGAGGCAGGAAACATGTTCCCGGTGTCGGTGGAGTCCAGAACCAGGGGCCACAGTTTAAAAATAAGGGGAGATCTAAATTTAGATCGGAGATGAGGAAACACTTTTTCACACAGAGAATTGTGAGTCTGTGGAATTCTCTGCCTCAGAGGGCGGTGGAGGCCGGTTCTCTGGATGCTTTCAAGAGAGAGCTAGATAGGGTTCTTAAAGATAGCGGAGTCAGGGGATGTGGGGAGAAGGCATGAACGGGGTACTGATTGTGGATGATCAGCCATGGTCACACTGAATGGCGGTGCTGGCTCGAAGGGCCGAATGGCCTACTCCTGCACCTATTGTCTATTGTCTATTGTCTAAAATATGTTCTCCACACCAGAGGCAGACTGCACAGAAAAAAATAATGCATTACGATACGATACATAGAAACAGGAAATAGGTGCAGGGGAAGACCATTCGGCCCTTCGAGCCAGCACCGCCATTCAATATGACCATGGCTGATCATCCAAAATCAGTACCCCGTTCCTGCTTCATCCCCGTATCCCTATATTCCTTTAGCCTCCAGAGCTAAATCGATACGATACGATAGAACATTATTGATCCCAGGAGGGAAATTGATCGGCCAACAGTCATAACAACACAACATACATGAAACGTGAAATTAAAGTGACGAGTGGAAAGGATTGGGGGGTGTGCAAAGATTGGGGTGGGGGGAGGAGGGGAGTCAGTCTACCCCACGATAGAAGGGGGAGGGGTTGTACAGTGTGATAGCCACAGGGAAGAAGGATCTCCTGTGGCGTTCTGTGCTGCATCTTGGTGGGACCAGTCTGTTGCTGAAGGTGCTCCTCAGGTTGACCAGTGTGTCACGGAGGGGGTGAGCCGTATTGTCCAGGATGCTCCGCAGTTTGAGGAGCACCCTCCCCTCCGAGACCCATGGGCAAGTTGGGCCGAAGGGCCTGTTTACGTGCTGTATATGACCATCTGACTCGTTTGATATGTCTGTTTAATTTCTACCACTGGCATAAACATGGTTGGCAAGATTTACTAGGGCGGCACCGTGGCGCAGCGGGTAGAGCTGCTGCCTTCCAGCGCCAGGGACCCAGGTTCGATCCCGACTACGGGCGCTGTCTGTACGGAGTTTGTACGTTCTCCCCGTGACCTGCGTGGGATTTCTCCAAGATCTTCGGTTTCCTCCCACACTCCAAAGATGTTGATAGAAACATAGAAACGTAGAAATTAGGAGCAGGAGAATAAGGGATAATAGACAGAGAATAAGGGATGGTGGGTTTCTAAAATGTGTATATTTTAATGCTAGGAGCATTGTAAGAAAGGTGGAAGAACTTAGAGCCTGGATTGACACCTGGAAGTATGATGTTGTGGCAATCAGTGAAACATGGTTGCAGGAGGGTTGTGATTGGAAACTAAATATTCCAGGATTTCGTTGCTTCAGGTGTGATAGAATTGGAGGGACCAGAGGTGGAGGGGTTGCATTGCTTGTCAGAGAAGATATTACAGCAGTGCTTTGGCAGGATAGATTACAGGGCTCATCTCGGGAGGCTATTTGGGTGGAACTGAGAAGTGGGAACGGTGTAGTAACACTTTTAGGGGTATATTATAGACTGCCAAATGGGGAACGAGAATTGGAAGAGGTAATATGTAAGGAGATAGCAGATATTATTAGTAAGCACAAGGTAATGATTGTGGGAGATTTCAATTTTCCAAAAATAGACTGGGAAACACATTCTGTAAATGGCCTGGATGGTTTGGAGTTTGTAAAATGTGTGCGGGATAGTTTTTTGCAGCAATTCATAGAGGTATCGACCAGAGAAGGGGCAGTGCTGGACCTCCTGTTAGGAAATGAGGCAGGTCAGGTGACGGAGGTATGCGTTGGTGAGCACTTCGGGACCAGTGATCACAATGCCATTAGTTTCAATATAATTATGGAGAGAGTCAGAACTGGACCTAGGGTTGAGATTTTTGATTGGAGAAAGGCTAACTTTGAGGGAATGCGTAATGATTTTAAAAGGAGTGAATTGGGACATTTTGTTTTATGGGAAGGATGTAGAAGAGAAATGGAGGACATTTAAAGGGGAAATTGTAAGAGTACAGAATCTTTATGTCCCTGTTCGGTTGAAAGGAAATAGTAAAAATCGGAAAGAGCCATGGTTTTCAAGGGAAATTGGACACTTGGTTCAAAAAAAGAGAGATATCTACAATAATTATAGGAGGCATGGGGTAAATGAGGTGCTAGATGAGTATAAAGAATGTAAAAAGAATCTTAGGAAAGAAATAAGAAAAGCTAAAAGAAGATATGAGGTTGCATTGGCAAGAAAGGTGAAAGTAAATCCAAAGGGTTTCTACAGCTATATTAATAGCAAAAGGATAACGAGGGATAAAATTGGACCATTAGAGAGCCAGAATGGACAGCTATCTGCAGAGCCAAAAGAGATGGGGGAGATATTGAACAATTTCTTTTCTTCGGTATTCACCAAGGAGAAGGATATTAAACTCTGTGAGGTAAGGGAAAAAAGTAGAGTAGCTATGGAAACTATGAGATTCAAAGAGGAGGAAGTACTGACACCTTTGAAAAATATAAAAGTGGATAAGTCTCCAGGTCCTGACAGGATATTCCCTAGGACATTGAGGGAAGTTAGTGTAGAAATAGCAGGGGCTATGACAGAAATATTTCAAATGTCATTAGAAACGGGAATAGTGCCGGAGGATTGGCGTACTGCGCATGTTGTTCCATTGTTTAAAAAGGGTTCAAAGAATAAACCTAGCAATTGTAGACCTGTTAGTTTGACGTCAGTGGGGGGCAAAATATAAGCATCTGGATAAACAGGGTCTGATCAAGAACAGTCAACATGGATTTGTGCCTGGAAGGTCATGTTTGACAAACCTTCTTGAATTTTTTGAAGAGGTTACTAGGGAAATTGATGAGGGTAAAGCAGTGGATGTTGTCTATATGGATTTCAGTAAGGCCTTTGACAAGGTTTCCCATGGAAGGTTGGTTAAGAAGGTTCAATCTTTGGGTGTTAATGGCGGAGTAGCAAGATGGATTCAACAGTGGCTGAATGGGAGATGCCAGAGAGTAATGGTGGATAGCTGTTTGTCAGGTTGGAAGCCGGTGACCAGTGGGGTGCCTCAGGGATCTGTGTTGGGTCCACTGTTGAGTCATGTACATCAATGTTGAGTCATGTACATCAATGATCTAGATGATGAGTCATGTACATCCACTGTTGAGTCATGTACATCAATGATCTAGATGATGGGGTGGAAAATTGGATAAGTATGCAGATGATACTAAGATAGGTGGTGCTGTGGATAATGAAGTAGATTTTCAAAGTCTACAGAGAGATTTGGGCCATTTGGAAGAGTGGGCTGAAAGATGGCAGATGGAGTTTAATGCTGATAAGTGTGAGGTGCTACATCTTGGCAGGACAAATCAAAATAGGACGTACATGGTAAATAGTAGGGAATTGAGGAATGCTGTGGAACAGAGGGATCTAGGAATAACTGTGCATAGTTCCCTGAAGGTGGAATCGCATGTAGATAGGGTGGTAAAGAAAGCTTTTGTTGTGCTGGCCTTTATAAATCAGAGCATTGAATATAGGAGTAGGGAAGTAATGTTAAAATTGTACAAGGCATTGGTAAGACCAATTCTGGAGTATGGTGTACAATTTTGGTGGCCTAATTATAGGAAGGATGTCAACAAAATAGAGAGAGTACAGAGGAGATTTACTAGAATGGTGCCTAGGTTCCAGCAACTAAGTTACAGAGAAAGGTTGAACAAGTTAGATCTTTATTCTTTGGAGTGCAGAAGGTTAAGGGGGGACTTGATTGAGGTCTTTAAAATGATGAAAGGGATAGACAGAGTTGACGTGGATAAGCTTTTCCCATTGAGGGTAGGAAAGATTCAAACAAGAGGACATGACATGAGAATTAAGGGACAGAAGTTTTGGGGTAACATGAGGGGGAACTTCTTTACTCAGAGAGTGGTGGCTGTGTGGAATGATCTTCCAGCAAAAGTGGTGGAGGCAGGATCGATTTTAACATTTAAAAGTAAAGTGGATAGGTATATGAACGGGAAGGGAATGGAGGGGTATGGTCTGAGTGTAGGTAGATGGGACTAGGGGAAAATAAATGGTTGGCACGGACTGGAAGGGCCGAGAAGGCCTGTTTCCGTGCTGTAATTGTTATATGGTTATTATATGGAGTAGGCCATTCGGCCCTTCGAGCCTGCACTGCCATTCAATGTGATCATGGCTGATCATCCAACTCAGTATCCCGTATCTGCCTTCTCTCCATATCCCGTGATCCCTTTAGCCACAAGGGCCACATCTAACTCCCTCTTAAATATAGCCAATGAACTGGCCTCAACTACCTTCTGTTGGTGAGAATTCCAGAGACTCACCACTCTCTGTGTGAAAAATATTTTCCTCATCTCAGTCCTAAAGGAATTCCCCCTTAACCTTAGACTGTGACCCCTTGTCCTGGACTTCCCCAACATCGGGAACAATCTTCCAGCATCTAGCCTGTCCAACCCCTTAAGAGTTTTGTAAGTTCTATAAGATCCCCCCTCAGTCTTCTAAATTCCATCGAGTACAAACCGAGTCTATCCAGTCTTTCCTCATATGAAAGTCCTGATATCCCAGGAATCAGTCTGGTGAACCTTCTCTGAACCCCCTCTATGGCAAGAATGTCTTTCCTCAGATTTGGAGACCAAAATTGTACGCAATACTCCAGGTGTGTTCTCACCAAAACCCTGTACAACTGCAGTAGAACCTCCCTGCTCCTATACTCAAATCCTTTCACCATGAATGCTAACATACCATTTGCTTTCTTCACTGCCTGCTGCACCTGCATGCCTACTTTCAATGACTGGTGTACCATGACACCCAGGTCTCGTTGCATCTCCCCTTTTCCTAATCTGTCACCATTCAGATAATAGTCTACCCTCATGTTTTTGCGACCAAAGTGGATAACCTAACATTTATCCACATTATACTGCATCTGCCATGCATTTGCCCACTCACCCAGCCTATCCAAGTCACCTTGCAGCCTCCTAGCATCCTCCTCACAACTAACACTACCCCCCAGCTTCGTGTCATCCGCAAACTTGGAGATGTTGCATTCAATTCCCTCGTCCAAATCATTAATATCTATTGTAAATAGCTGGGGTCCCAGCACTGAGCCTTGCGGTACCCCACTAGTCACTGCCTGCCATTGTGAAAAGGACCCGTTTACTCCTACCCTTTGCTTGCTGTCTGCTAGCCAGTTCTCTATCCGCATCAACCCCCAATACTGTGTGCTTTAAGTTTGTATGCTAATCTAATACGTTGGTATACTAATTGGCTTGATATAAATGCAAACTGCCCTAGTAAAGTGTTTGTGTGCAGGGATCGCTGGTCGGTGTGGTCTTGGTGGGCCAAAGAGATTGTTTCTACACTGTATCTCTAAACTAAACCAAACTAAGTTAAAATGGGGTTAAGAGGGGAAGATAAATCAGCCACGATTGAATGGTGAAGTAGACTTGATGGGCCGAATGGCCTACCTCTGCTCCTATCACTTATGAACACATATTTTCCTCTTCACTGATGCTGATCATAAGGACTATCGCGATTGCAAAATGTTTGTGACTGCAAAGGTCAGTCCTTGCTGGACTTGAGAGACCTTGCTGAAGGCTTGCTTCTGTCCAGCAACTAATGGCCCTGTCCCACTTGGGTGATTTTTTAGGCAACTACAGGCGACTAGTTTGCCGCCACATGTTCGCCGGTGGTCGCCGGGAGTCGTCTCCTCAGTCGCGCAGAAAGTCGTAGCGTCTTTCTGGTCGCCGCTAAATTTTCAACATGGTGGAACATTTTCGGCGACAGTGGGTTTGACGCCAATGAGCGTAGCTTGACTTCTCCTGACGTAGGTGCTGTCGTAGGTTGTCGCCGGATTTTCGACCGCCTGCTACAACCGTGACAGTCACCGGCAGTGGCCTAAAAAATCAGCAAGTGGGACTGGCCCATTAATTGTCCTAATATTATTAATATTAATAGAACTTAACATAGCAAACATTGGCAGAATTGCGGCACGGTGGCACAGCGGTAGAGCTATTACCTAACAGTCCCGACTACGGGTGCTGTCTGTACGGAGTTTGTACGTTCTCCCCGTGACCCGGGCGGCTTTTCCCCGAGGTCGTCAGTTTCCTCCCACACTCCAAAGATGTACAGGTTTGTAGGGTAATTGGCTTGGTACCATTGAACCATTCTACATTTCCCCTTGATCCTTGTTCTCTTTGATCTCAAGTTTTCACACCTTACCCTTCCATATCTCTCGTTTCCCACTCGTTTATAACTCTCCGTCTGGAGAAGGGTCTCGACCCGAAAAGTCATCCTTTCCTTCTCTCCAGAGATGCTGCCTGTCCCGCTGAGTTAGCCCAGCTTTTTGTGTCTGTCTCCAATATAAATAGTTCCTCAGGCTCCAGAGTGTTGCTTTATGTGGCCTTGTATATGTCGTGCCCACTGCCGGGTGTACTGATGCACTACCTACGATTGCAGATAAAGATTTGTGGATTGTTCCCTTCCTTGGTCAGATTGCTCGAGGACAATCAAACGCACCAGCTTAATTATGAATGGACAAAGCAAATTCTCACCGAGCAGTGAAATACTCCAATGCATACAAATTCAAGACTTGGCGCAGCGGTAGAGCTACTGCTTCACAGCGCCGGAGACCCGGGTTCCATCCTGACCATGGGCGCTGTCTGTACTGAGTTTGTACGCTCTCCCCGTGACCTGCGTGGGTTTTCTCCGAGATCTTCAGTTTCCTCCCACACTCCAAAGACATACTGGTTTGTAGGTTAATTGGCTTGGTGTAAAGGTAAAATTGTCCCTGGTGTATGTAGGGTAGTGTTATTGTGCGGGGATCGCTGGTCGAAGGGCCTGTTTCCACCCTGAACCTCTAAAACTTAAACTAAATCTAAAAACTAAACATAAAGTGCTGGAGTAACTCAGCGGGTCAGGCAGCGTCTGTGGAGAACATGGATAGGTGACGTTTCACAGAGTGCTGGAGTAACTCAGCGGGTCAGGTAGCATCTGTGGAGAACATGGATAGGTGACGTTTCACAGAGTGCTGGAGTAACTCAGCGGGTCAGGCAGCATCTGTGGAGAACATGGATAGGTGACGTTTCACAGAGTGCTGGAGTAACTCAGCGGGTCAGGCAGCATCTGTGGAGAACATGGATAGGTGACGTTTCACAGAGTGCTGGAGTAACACAGCGGGTCAGGCAGCATCTGTGGAGAACATGGCTAGGTGACGTTTCACAGAGTGCTGGAGTAACTCAGCGGGTCAGGCAGCGTCTGTGGAGAACATGGATAGGTGACGTTTCACAGAGTGCTGGAGTAACTCAGCGGGTCAGGCAGCGTCTGTGGAGAACATGGATAGGTGACGTTTCACAGAGTGCTGGAGTAACTCAGCGGGTCAGGCAGCGTCTGTGGAGAACATGGATAGGTGACGTTTCACAGAGTGCTGGAGTAACTCAGCGGGTCAGGCAGCGTCTGTGGAGAACATGGATAGGTGACGTTTCACAGAGTGCTGGAGTAACTCAGCGGGTCAGGCAGCATCTGTGGAGAACATGGATAGGTGACGTTTCACAGAGTGCTGGAGTAACTCAGCGGGTCAGGCAGCATCTCTGGAGGACATGGATAGGGGACATTTCGGGTCGGGACCCTTCTTCAGCTTTCTTGATTTCTTTAGGAGATTTGCGACCATTTTATTTCCCCAAAGATAAATCTCATCACAGAAACATAGAGACATAGAAAATAGGTGCAGGAGTAGGCCATTCGGACCTTCGAGCCAGCACTGAAATTCAATATGATCATGTCTGATCATCCAACTCAGTATCCTGTACCTACCTTCTCTCCATACCCTCTGATCCCCTTAGCCACAAGGGCCACTCCCTCTTAAATATAGCTGACCTCAGTGAGTACTGTTTGCTGACACTGAATGGAAGAGAATTCTACATCAGCAGCTTCAGAAATGATGAGTTCCTCTCCATGTGCTCGGGAAAAGTAACCCGTCTCATTAATGATGCAGATCATCAATAAAATGAAAACCTTGTTCGTGACAGACTAATTAAAATCAACAGAAAATCTAATTGAAAAGCAATGGTAAATATTTAATATGTTCGGCCATTATATGAAGTGTCTATCTGAAGTGTCTATTACATGGTCAGGTATAGATATGTTGATCAGCAGGCAGCGCAGTGGCGCAGCAGTAGAGTTGCTGTCTTATAGCACTTAGAAACATAGAAACAGAAAATAGTTGCAGGAGTAGGCCATTCGGCCCTTCGAGCCTGCACCGCCATTCAAATATGATCATGGCTGATCATCCAACTCAGTATCCCGTACCTGCCTTCTCTCCATACCCTCTGATCCCCTTAGCCACAAGGGCCACATCTAACTCCCTCTTAAATATAGCCAATGAACTGGCCTCAACTACCCTCTGTGGCAGAGAGTTCCAGAGACCCACCACTCCCTGTGTGAAAAAATTCCTTCTCATCTCGGTCCTAAAGGATTTCCCCCTTATCCTTAAGCTGTGACCCCTTGTCCTGGACCTCCCCAACATCAGGAACAATCTTCCTGCATCTAGCCTGTCCAACCTCTTAAGAATTTTGTACGTTTCTATAAGATCCCCTCTCAATCTCCTAAATTCTAGAGAGTATAAACCGAGTCTAACCAGTCTTTCTTCATAAGACAGTCCTGACATCCCGGGAATCAGTCTGGTGAACCTTCTCTGCACTCCCTCTATGGCAATAATGTCCTTCCTCAGATTTGGAGACTGTACACAATACTCCAGGTGTGGTCTCACCAAGACCCTATACAACTGAAGTAGAACCTCCCTGCTCCTATACTCAAATCCTTTTGCTATGAATGCTAACATACCATTCGCTTTCTTCACTGCCTGCTGTACCTGCATGCCTACTTTCAATGACTGGTGTACCATGACACCCAGGTCGCGCTGCATCTCCATTTTTCCTAATCGGCCACTATTTAGATAAAAGTCTGCTTTCCTGTTTTTGCCACCAAAGTGGATAACCTCACATTTATCCACATTATACTGCACTTGCAGCTCCGGAGACCCCGGTTCGATCCCGACTACGGGTGCTGTCTGTACGGAGTTTGTACGTTCTCCCCGTGACCCGCGTGGGTTTTCTCCGAGATCTTCGGTTTCCTCCCACACTCCAAAGACGTGCAGGTTTGAAGGTTAATTGGTTTGGTGAATGTACAAATTGTCCCCAATGTGTGTGTAGGATAGTGTTAGTCTGCGGGGATCGCTGGTCCGTGTGGACTCGGTGGGCCGAGGGGCCTGTTTCTGCACTGTATCTCCCAACTAAACTAATCTTAACCAAGATATGGGGAGAACGGCAGGTTAATTGGCCTCTGTAAATTGTCCCGAGAGTGTAGGATAGAACTGGTGTACATACCGAGTGATCGCTGGTTGGCACGGACTCGGTGGGCCGAAAGGCCTGTTTGCACATTGTATCTCCAAACTAAACCAGAACCAGGGGCCACAGTTTAAGAATAAGGGGTAAGCCATTTAGAAAGGAGACGAGGAAACACTTTTTCTCACAGAGAGTTGTGAGTCTGTGGAACTCTCTGCCTCAGAGGGCGGTGGAGGCCGGTTCTCTGGATGCTTTCAAGAGAGAGCTAGATAGGGCTCTTAAAGATAGCGGAGTCAGGGGATATGGGGAGAAGGCAGGAACTGATTGGGGATGATCAGCCATGATCACATTGAATGGCGGTGCTGACTCGAAGGGCCGAACGGCCTACTCCTGCACCTATTGTCTATTGTCCATTGTCTATTGTCTATTGTCTATCTAAAACCAAAGTGAAGGGAGAAAACATTAAAAACTGCTTTCCTATTGCATACTAATTGTTTTGAGTAATAGGGACTGTGTACAATGTGTTACGTACGTTGCTAGGTTTCCTGGAGACATTTGTTTAGCAGTGTTCTCCACCTTCACGTGGCTCCAAGAGGAAGTCAGACTGACCTCACAGGTCAGGAGTAATGATGAATAGTGAATGGTGAAATAGCTGACTACGCATGTCACCAGAATTGCCGTTTATTCACCTGTTCGTTCGAACCTCGCTGAAGGAGAAAGTTGCACAGTGCGCAATGCATGGCCCATTCACTGGAACCGTCAAAGCCCCTTGTTCTTGCAAGGGGCAAGTCTTGAAAAGGGCCAATGTACATCAGCCGGGGAACACTCTTTGGACTTTAGAGATACAGCGCGGAAACAGGCCCTTCGGCCCACAGTGTCCGCTCCGACCAGCGATCATCCCGCGATCAGCACTGTCCTACACACGAGGACAATAGACAATAGACAACAGATGCAGGAGTAGGCCATTCGGCCCTTCGAACCAATCTGATCCTGGCTGATCATCCCCAATGTACCTCGTTCCTGCCTTCTCCCCATATCCCCTGACTCCGCTATCTTTAAGAGCCCTATCTATCTCTCTCTTGAAAGCTTCCAGAGAACCGGCCTCCACCGCCCTCTGAGGCAGAGAATTCCACAGACTCACAACTCTCTGTGAGAAAAAGTGTTTCCAACAGACAATAGACAATTGACAATAGGTGCAGGAGTAGGCCATTCGGCCCCTCGACCCAGCACCGCCATTCAATGTGATCATGGCTGATCATCCCCAATCAGTACCCCGTTCCTGCCTTCTTCCCATATCCCTTGACTCCGCTATCTTTAAGAGCTCTGTCCACCTCTCTCTTGAAAGCATCCAGAGAACCGGCCTCCACCGCCCTCTGAGGCAGAGAATTCCACAGACTCAACACTCTCTGTGAGAAAAAGTGTTTCCTCGTCTCCGTTCTAAATGGCTTCCTCCTTATTCTTAAACTGTGGCCTCTGGTTCTGGACTCCCCCAACATCGGGAACATGTTTCCTGCCTCTAGCGTTTCCAAGCCCTTAACAATCTTATATGTTTCAATGAGATCCCCTCTCATCCTTCTAAACTCCAGAGTGTACAAGCCCAGCTGCTCCATTCTCTCAGCGTGTGACAGTCCCGCCATCCCGGGAATTAACCTTGTAAACCTACGCTGCACTCCCTCAATAGCAAGAATGTCCTTCCTCATATTAGGGTACCAAAACTGCACTCAATACTCCAGGTGTGGTCTCACGAGGGCTCTGTACAACTGCAGAAGAGGAACAATTTAGAATTTACAATTTTTACCAGAGCCAATTAACCTACAAACCTCGTCTTAGGAGCGTGGGAGGTAACCAGAACTCCTGGAGAAAACCCCACGCAGGTCACGGGGAGAACGTACAAAACTCCGTACAGACAGCTCCAGTGGTCAGGATCGAACCTGGGTCTCTGGCGCTGTGAGGCAGCAGCTCTAACTGTTCCTTTGTGACGGAAAGAAAAAAGACACAAAGTGCTGGAGTAATTCAGCAACATCTCTGGAGAATGTGGGAAGGTGACGTTTTGGGTGGGGACCGTTCTTCAGCCTCTGAGTCGGAAACATAAAGGGCCTGTCCCACCAGCACGCAACTATATGCGATGAACGCGATCAAACCGACAGCGGGGGCCGCGCGGAGGTCGGGTGATCCCCTGTACAGTGCCGGTCCCACCAGCATGCGCCTGCATGCGGCAAGCGCAACTAAACCGGCAGTAGGGGCCGCGCGGAGGTCGGGTGAGTGGCGCAACGCGGCGCAAAGCGAGGCGAACTTGAAGCAAGTCCAAGGTAAGTTCGCCCAGACTTCGAGGGGCACACAGAGAGGGGCACCGAGACACACACACACACAGGGCCACGGAGCCACACACATAGAGGGTCACGGAGGCACTTACAAATAGTTTAACGGAGGCACGATGTCCGGGCGGTGTGTAAATGTCGCGGCGACTGCGAGCCGACAAACCGTTGCCGCGCGGGATTTTTGGACATTGTCGGTTTTTCGGAGCCCCGCGCGGCGTCGGGACGAACTCGGGACGAACTCCGCACAATTCCGCACGGCTCCGGCGATCGAAGTGGGACCGGCCCCGCGACGCCGGACGGCTCAAGCGACCACGTTAGGTCGCGCTAATCGCATCGAGTTGCATGCTGGTGGGACAGGCCCTTTAGTCTGTCCATTCCCTCACGAGACAAGAGTCAAGCGAGTTTAATTTAGTTTAGTGTAGAGGTACAACAAATGACTCAGCCCACGAGTCCGCGCCGACCAGCAATCACCCGTACACTAGTACTGTCACACACAATAGGGACAATTGGCGCAGGCCAGCTCACCCACAAAACTGCACGTCTTTGGCGTGTGGGAGGGAACCGGAGCACCTGGAGAAAACCCACGTGGTTACGGGGAGAACGTGCAAACTCCGTACAGAAAGCACCCTGATTGGACTTGGGGAAGCTTTATTCAACATTTTCCCATTATATAAATTATCCCCTCTCCGACCGTTATAATAATTCTTTTACCTTCATGCGGTGGAACAGACTTGACGACAAACAGGGACTTAAATTGTTGAGGGTTACACAAAAAGCTGGAGAAACTCAGCGGGTGCAGCAGCATCTGAGGGGCGAAGGGGATAGGCGACGTTTCGGGTCGAGACCCTTCTTCAGACTGGTCAGGGATCAGGGAAACGCTACGTTTCGGGTCGAGACCCTTCTTCAGAGGGATCACTTGAATTGTTGAAATTCTTTGTAGCCCAGATTTTTTAAATTCTTTTTTTACTTTAAGGGGTTTTGTTTTCCTCTTTTCTTCTCGTTTTTCTTTTTTTTCTTTTTATCTTTTTGTTTTTTATATCTTTTGTTATAAAAGTTCCCTTTTTGTACACTTAACTATATTTACATAGAGACCGGGAGATCTACACCCAATGTGGATTTTGACGCTGGACTCAGTGGGCACTTGGGTTATGCTTGTTATTAGTGCAATCCTGATCCCTATGTATCGATATCACTGTCATGTTTATCATTAATGGGGGGGTTTTTTGCGTTGTTTTAGAAAAAAATTTATTAAAAGATTTTAAAAAGAAATAAAAGAAACCTCCCGTCGTCGGGATCGAACCGGGGTCTCTGGCATTGCAAGGCAGCAACTCTACCGTTGCGCCACCGCGCTGCACATACTGTCCAGTAGCCAGGGGCACAGTTTAAGAATCCAGAACCAGGGGCCACACACAGTTTAAGAATAAGGGGTAAGCCATTTAGAACGGAGACAAGGAAACACTTTTTCCCACACAGAGTTGCGAGTCTCACAGAGAGTGGAATTCTCTGCCTCAGAGGGCGGTGGAGGCCGGTTCTCTGGATGCTTTCAAGAGAGAGCTAGATAGGGCTCTTAAAGATAGCGGAGTCAGGGGATATGGGGAGAAGGCAGGAACGGGGTACTGATTGGGGATGATCAGCCATGATCACATTGAATGGCGGTGCTGGCTCGAAGGGCCAAATGGCCTACTCCTGCACCTAGTGTCTATTGTCTATAGTGTTATTTGCGCACTTGAAACGAGTATGACTGTCCTCTCCTGAGGACGCCTGTGCGTGACTTTGTTTAACGTGGGGAGACTGGTGCACAGACAGCCACCCCACGTGAGGTCCTTG
This sequence comes from Raja brachyura, assembly GCA_963514005.1. Next base: position 120,782,952 of record OY740784.1, read on the forward strand.
ACAGATCTGGGTCAGGATCCAGTGGCATGGAGTCCAAGACGACCGGAGACCCTTTTCCGCTGCAGCCTTCATCCGCCTTCCCAGCCGTTGTGACGCTCCACTAAGGTCAGCCATCGTCCTCCGCCTGTTCCACCGTTGAGGTCTTGGTTGGATTGGCTCTTTGTCAGGGACCTCCCCCTCGACCTTACCGCCATGGGTGGCCCTACCAGGAGCATCGCTCCAGACGGCATCGCTCTCAGGATCTCAGGTCCACACGAGCTTCTCCACCACGACAAGGGGACAATCCACGGATAAGGAGGCAGCATCTATGGAGCAAAGGAATGGGCGACGTTTCCGTTCAAGACCCTTCTTCAGACTGACGTTGGGGGGTGGGGGGGGGGGGTGGGAAGAAGAAAGGAAGAGGCAGAGACAGTAGGCTTGTGGGAGATCTGGGAAAGGGGAGGGGAAGGAGGGAGAAAGCAAGGACTACCTGAAGATATAGGCTTTGCAATAAAGTTAAAGGTTTGTACATTTGGATGCCTAATAATTTGGCGTACACCACCAGCGTTCAACACCTTCACGTCACCCCATCTGCACTTCACCTTTCAAGTTAGTGTGCAAGTTAGACTTGTAATGTTGTAGGCATAGACAATAGGTGCAGGAGGAGGCCATTCGGCCCTCCGAGCCAGCACCGCCATTCAATGCGATCGTGGCTGAGCTTTAAACCCCTGTCCCACGGTACGAGTTCATTCCAAGAGCTCTCCCGAGTTTGCCCTGATTCGAACTCGGAGATTTACGGGGTAATGGCCGCTCGCCGGTACTCGGGGCTCTCGTGGATATTTTTCCAAGAGCTCTCCCGAGTTTAAAGAAAAATCAAACTCGTGATAAGCACGGAGAATGAATGTAGCGGGTACATCGGAGCTCGGGGACGTCTCTTAGCGTCATAGAAACATAGAAACATAGAAATTAGGTGCAGGAGTAGGCCATTCGGCCCTTCGAGCCTGCACCGCCATTCAATGCGATCATGGCTGATCACCCAACTCAGTATCCCGTACCTGCCTTCTCTCCATACCCTCTGATCCCCTTAGCCACAAGGGCCACATCTAACTCCCTCTTAAATATAGCCAATGAACTGGCCTCAACTACCTTCTGTGGCAGAGAGTTCCAGAGACCCACCACTCTCTGTGTGAAAAAAGTCCTTCTCATCTCGGTCCTAAAGGATTTCCCCCTTATCCTTAAGCTGTGACCCCTTGTCCTGGACCTCCCCAACATTGGGAACAATCTTCCTGCATCTAGCCTGTCCAATGCCTTAAGAATCTTGTACGTTTCTATAAGATCCCCTCTCAATCTCCTAAATTCTAGAGAGTATAAACCGAGTCTATGCAGTCTTTGTTCATAAGGCAGTCCTGACATGTTGAAAAATCTTCACAATTCTTGCCGTGCTTAGCTGCCGTTAGCGTTATGAGCCGCTAAGAGACATCCCCGAGCTCCAACGTACCCGCTACGTACATTCTCCGTGCTTACCACGAGTTTGATTTTTTTTAAACTCGGGAGAGCTCTTGGAATGAACTCGTACCGTGGAACAGGGCTCTTACATTGAGCAAACGCAACCCTTTTGCAGAGGACCTCCATTCTGTCCAGTAATGTAACCCTGACCCCTCTCACCTCTCTGTCTCTGACCGATCACCATGTTCCAACAGAGCCCATCCTGACCTGGAGCAATATTAAGGCACGCTCTGTTCTATTTAATTTTCCAGCAACTGAAGTGTGTTACAGTCACACCGACCCAACTCTATATTTGTGTTCTGGAAGAGGGACACAAAATGCCGGAGTAACTCAGCGGGACAGACAGCATCTCTGGACAGAAGGAATGGGTGACGTTTCGGGTCGAGGCCTCGTAAGGTCATAAGGTCATAAGTGATAGGAGCAGAACTGGGCCAATCGGCCCATCAAGTCTACTCCGCCATTCAATCATTGCTGATCTACCAATGTCACCTATCCATGTCCTCCAGAGACGCTGCCTGTCCCGCTGAGTTACTCCAGCATTTTGTGTCTATCTTCAGTTGAACCCAACATCTGCAGTTCCTTCCCACGCTATTTTTTTCTCCTTCCTCTTTACTGGTTTATTTCCGTCCATGTACACTTCCACCAAGTAGAATAAACTCAAGCACAGAACAAACGGTGGTGCAGCGGTAGAGTTACTGCCTCGCTGCGCCAGAGACCAGGGTTCGATCCTGACGACAGATGGTGTCCGTATGGAGTTGGTACATTCTCCCCGTGACCCCGTGGGTTTTCTCCGGGTACCCCGGTTTCCTTCCACACACCAAAGACGTGCAAGTCTGTGCTTAAGGACAGACCCCTGGACCCCGGCCACAAGGGTCTCAGCTTCGTGATATGCGCTGGGTGCACCTATCTCACATAACATTTTTGTAATCCTGCCATGCCACCCCCTTTTTGAAAAGCTTCGTACGGGCCTGGTGTATAATATTTTTGACACTATCATAGGCCTTTCTTACATATGCTGTCACAATGCACTGTGGTCTCTAAGCAACACTTCAGTAATTTTCCTTGCCCTCCATTTCAGAATAATACTGTTTTAAGGCGATAACTCGACACTAGCACTGGCAATAAATAAAATCGCAGCTTTCCCGCCCTTATTCCTCCCCGGCCGGGATCAGTCCAATCAGGGTTGTGTCGTCCGCAAACTTGAGAAGCTTGACAGAGGTGTCTGTGGAGGTGCAGTCGTTGGTGTAGAGAGAGCAGAGGAGAGGAGAGAGTACGCAGCCTTGCGGTGCTCCTATGCTGGGTGTTTGCGGGCCCGAGATGTGCTTTCCCAACCTCACATGCTGCTTCCTGTCTGTCAGGAAGCTGCTGATCCACCGACAGAGGGGTTCAGGCACAGTCAACTGGGAAAGTTTGGAGTGTAGTAGCTCTGGCACAATGGTGTTGAATGCAGAGCTAAAATCAACAAACAGGATCCTCGCATAGGTCCCCTGGTGGTCTAGGTGCTGGAGGATGAAGTGCAGGCCCAGGTTGACTGCATCATCCACAGATCTATTGGCCCGATATGCAAACTGCAGAGGGTCCAGCAGGGGGCTCGTGATATTTTTCAGCTTGTAGTCGTTCAAGGGTCTTCATGACTACAGTGATGTCAAGAGGCCATGTACTGCCTCTTTTCGAGAAGGGCTTCAGGGAAAATTCTGGGAACTATAGGCCGGTGAGCTTAACATCTGTAGTTGGAAAGTTACTGGAGAGTATTCTGAGGGATAGGATATACAGGTATTTGGATGGGCAAGGGCTGATTAGGGACAGTCAGCATGGTTTTGTACGTGGGAAGTCCTGTCTCACAAATCTGATTGATTTTTTTGAAGACGCAACCAAAAAGGTTGATGATGGACTTCAGTAAGGCGTTCAACAAGGGATACAAGGAGAAATAGCTGAATGGATAGCAAATTGGCTCCATGGAAGGAAGCAGAGGGTGATGGTGGAAGGTTGCTTCTCCGACTGGAGGCCTGTGACTAGTGGTGTGCCTCAGGGTTTGAGCTGGGCCCGTTACTGTTTGTCATCTACATCAATGATTTGGATAAGAACAAACAGGGCAAGATTAGCAAGTTTGCTGATGATACAAAAGTTAGTGGTTTTGCAGATAGTGAAGATGGTTGTGAAAGATTGCAGCAAGATCAGGATCTATAGAGTATCGAAGTTGGGAGGTCATGTTGCACTTGTATACGACATTGGTGAGACCACATTTGGAATATTGTGTTCAGTTCTGGGCACCATGTTATAGGAAAGACATTGTCAAGCATTAAAGGGTTCAGAAAAGATTTACGAGGATGTTGCCAGGGCTAGAGGGTGTGAGCTATAGGGAGAGATTGAGTAGGCTGGGTCTCTATTCCATGGAGCTCAGGAGGATGAGGGGATGAGAGGTGTACAAAACCATGAGAGGAATAGATCGGGCAGACGCACAGAGTGGTTTGCCCAGAGTAGGGGGATCGAGGACTAGAGGACATTGTTTCAAAGTGAAGGGGAAATGATTTAATAGGTATCTGAGGGGTAACTACATGGTAAACGGTAGGGAATTGAAGAATACAGTTGAACAGAGGGATCTGGGAATAACCGTGCATAGTTCCTTGAAGGTGGAATCTCATATAGATAGGGTGGTAAAGAAAGCTTTTGGTATGCTAGCCTTTATAAATCAGAGCATTGAGTATAGAAGCTGGGATGTAATGTTAAAATTGTACAAGGCATTGGTGAGACCAATTCTGGAGTATGGTGTTCAATTTTGGTCGCCCAATTATAGGAAGGATGTCAACAAAATAGAGAGGGTACAGAGGAGATTTACTAGAATGTTGCCTGGGTTTCAACAGCTAAGTTACAGAGATAGGTTGAATAAGTTAGGTCTTTATTCTCTGGAGCGCAGAAGGTTAAGGGGGGACTTGATAGAGGTCTTTAAAATGATGAGAGGGATAGACAGAGTTGATGTGGACAAGCTTTTCCCTTTGAGAATAGGGAAGATTCAAACAAGAGGACTTTAGAATTAAGGGACAGAGGTTTAGGGGTAACATGAGGGGGAACTTCTTTACTCAGAGAGTGGTAGTGGTGTGGAATGAGCTTCCAGTGGAAGTGGTGGCGGCAGGTTCGTTGGTATCATTTAAAAATAAATTGGATAGGCATATGGATGAGAAGGGTATGGAGGGTTATGGTATGAGTGCAGGCAGGTGGGACTAAGGGAAAAAAGTTGTTCGGCACGGACTTGAAGGGCCGAGATGGCCTGTTTCCGTGCTGTAATTGTTATATGGTTATATGGTTAACTTCCTCACACAAAGAATGGGGGGTGTATGGAATAAGCTGCCAGAGGAGGTAGTTGAGGATTCCATCGTGTAAGAAACAGTTGGTCAGGTACATGGATAGGACAGGTTTGGAGGGATATGGACCAAGCGCAGGCAAGTGGGGACTAGTGTAGCTGGGACATTGTTGGCTGGTGAGGGCGGGTTGGGCTGAAGGGCCTGTTTCCACACTGCATGGCTCTATGACTCTGTGACTCTCTCTCAAGGGCACAGCCGATGTTACAAAGTGTCCCGCTTTAGACTAGAAACATAGAAACATAGAAACATAGAAAAATAGGTGCAGGAGTAGGCCATTCGGCCCTTCGAGCCTGCACCGCCATTCAATGTGATCATGGCTGATCATCCAACTCAGTATCCCTACCTGCCTTCTCTCCATACCCTCTGATCCCTTTAGCCACAAGTGCCACATCTAATGCCCTCTTAAATATAGCCAATGAACTGGCCTCAACTACCCTCTGTGGCAGAGAGTTCCAGAGACCCGCCACTCTCTGTGTGAAAAAAGTCCTTCTCATCTCGGTCCTAAAGGATTCCCCCTTATCCTTAAGCTGTGACCCCTTGTCCTGGACCTCCCCAACATCGGGAACAATCTTCCTGCATCTAGCCTGTCCAACCCCTTAAGAATTGTGTAAGTTTCTATAAGATCCCCTCTCAATCTCCTAAATTCTAGAGGGTATAAACCGAGTCTATGCAGTCTTTGTTCATAAGACAGTCCTGACTTCCCAGGAATCAGTCTGGTGAACCTTCGCTGCACTCCCTCTATGGCTCTGACATCTGAGGAGCATTTCTCCTGCCTGGCCCACTGAGTTCCTGCAGCATCCTTTGGCTTGCTCAAGATTCCAGCATCCTCAGTTCCTTGGTTCTCTGGAAGATATGACATTATTTTATTCAATTCATATGTTTAATCAATAATGTTTTATTATTAATGTTTAATGCTTCGTGTGTCATTCCTAACTGTCACTGTATGTCACGTTGTCACTTGCGGGCGGAGCACCAAGGCAAATTCCTTGTATGTGAATACTTGGGCAATAAACTTATTCATTCATTAACACAATTCTTCTTTCATGGAAAACATGGAAAGTAGGTGTGGGAGTAGGCCATTCTGCCCTTCCAGCCAGCACCGCCATTCAATGCCGTCTCATTCCATCACTCAATGTCCCATGCCACAAAAGCTAATTTTCATCGATCAAAAATCATCATAGGCTCCGAAAAGTTACCCTTCATATTCCGCTTGTCCCCATTTACGCAAACTATCACACGCCGAAAATGGCAGAATGTTTGCACCCACAGATATTGATGAAGCAGGATGTCAGGGCAGTGGTCAGGGATGACATTCCTGATCGAGACCCTTCGTCAGACAGAGAGTCTGAAGAAGGGTCTCAACTCAAAACGTCACCTATTCGTTTAATCCAAAGGTGCTGCCTGTCCCGCTGAGTTACTCCAGCAATTTAGGCAATGGAGTCAATAGAAAATAGACCAGCGGTGGGGAACCTTTTCATGTTGGAATGTCGCATTGTTAGCTGTAATCTAACGAGGCCGCATACAAGAAACTTCAATTAGATATACTTCAAAATGTGCATTATTTTGTTAAAACAGCCCTCATGACTTACTAATGTTTTAATTGTGGCCGTCAGTCGGAGAGGATTATTTCTTTTATTCTTTGGTATTTTAAATACGTTCATTTTAAGATTAAAATTAAAATAATAAAAGACAAACAAAAACATATTAATAAAAATAAAAAGGTAGACAAAAATGCTGGAGAAACTCAGCGGGTGGGGCAGCATCTATGGAGCGAAGGAAATATGCGACGTTTCAGGTCGAGACCCTTCTCCAGACCAGAGCAAGGGTCTTTACCCGAAACGTCGCCTATCTCCTTCGCTCCATAGATGCTGCCCCACCCGCTGTGTTTATTTCCCAGCATCTGCAGTTCCTTCTTAAATAAAAATAAAAGGATTTGTTCTACAAAATGTTGACCCATTCAAAAGGCCGCACTTAATGGCCTAGGAGGACGCATGCGGCCCTAAGGACGCAGGTTCCCCACCTCCTGCAATAGACAATAGGTGCAGGAGGAGGCCATTCGGCCCTTCGAGCCAGCACCGCCATTCAATGTGATCATGGCTGATCATCCACAATCAGTACCCCGTTCCTGCCTTCTCCCCATATCCCTTGACTCCGCTATCTTTAAGAGCTGTGTCTAATTTGTGTCTAACTTCGGTGTAAACCAGCATCTGCAGTTCCTTCCTACACATGGCATTACTGATGGTTTTTAAGGTGAGTAGGGCAAGATTTACCAGGAACCTGAGGGGCAACTTGTTTACACCGAGGGTGGAGGGTGTATGGAACAAGCTGCCGGAGCAGGTAGTTCATAAGTTCGTAGGTTCTCGGAGCAGAATTAACCCATTTGGCCCATCAAGTCTACTCAAGTCAATCACAGAGTCATAGAATGATACAGTGTGGAAACAGGCCCTTCGGCCCAACCTTCCCATATCGGCCAACAGCTACAGTATCCCACCTTCCTACGTTTGGTCCACATCCCTCCAAACCTGTCCTAACCATATACCTGTCTAACTGTTTCTTAAACATTGGGATAGTCCCAGTGTTAGGTACTCCCCCCCCCCCCCCCCCCCCTTCTGTTGAATACTGTACTTACCTGTCTGGTCATCTGCAGGCCGTGGCTGGGAGCCAGAAATCAAGGGGTTAACAGCTTCTGTACCCAGAAGCTCCTAGAATTCTCTCTCTCTTCAAGATAGATCTCTGGAGGAAGAGGTGCCGGGCTGAGCTGCATGAGGCCTGGCCGCATGGCACTGCACTTTGTATATTTGTGATATACTTTTGTAAATTAATGTTCTATTGAGACGGAAGGGATGACCTGAGAGTTTTCGGGTATTTTTGGTTGTAGTGTTAGGGCTATATAGGCAGTTTAGAGTCTTCAGTCCGACGGTCCATTAAGGGCTGGCTGGAGCACCATTATATATGATTTTATAGCCAATTCTGGTCCCTGACCGTGTTCTTTAAAATCAGGTTCGGGTTTTATTTAGTGTTACAATTAAAGACTGTTTTTTTATATAAACTTGACCCTGGTTTTGATTTGTTACACGACTCTGAGGAACCAGACTTTGGGAGTCGTAACACCCAGCCTCAACTACCTCCTCTGGCAGCTTGTTCCATACACCCACCGCCCTTTGTGTGAAAAAGTTACCCATCAGATTCTTATTCAGTCTTTTCCCCTTCACCTTGAACCTACTTTCTCTGGTTGATCAAGGCTGATCTATCTCTCCCTCTCCACCCCATTCTCCCACCTTCTCCCCATAACCCCTGGCACCCATACTAATCAAGCAGGTACTGAGGCAGATACTATCACAACCTTTGAAGAGGACAGGTGTAGAGGTATATGGGCCAAACACAGGCAGGTCGGGGCTAGTATAGAAGGGGCATGATGGTCGGCATGGGCGAGTTGGGCCGAAGGGCCTGTTTCCACGCTGTATGACTCTACACTTTGCCTTTACAGATAAACAAAAAGATTTTCCATTGTGCAAAAGTTTTCAAGGAGTCGAAGTGATTTAATTTCATTAACAATCTTCCTTACGCATGTCCAATTTGATTTTCGCCTGGTTGCCTCTAAGCTGTTGATATGCGGTTGTAAACTCCCAAAAGGCTAAAAAAAAAAGTAGTTTGAGAGGAACATTCAATCTCCACACTCAAAGAAAATTATTTTCTCATTGAGTTGGACAGCTTCATTTATTGGTGTGGGAAATGGCTATTTGCTAATCACTCTCAACACAGTCGTCCTGTCAGCAATGATTTTAGCGTTGATATTTCAATTAGCGTTTAAGTGGAAGAGATCCATTTTCACTCCTGGATAATTCTGCTTCGGGTTTGATTTAGTTTGGTTCACCGAGGGGCCTGTTTCCGCCCTGTATCTCTCGGCTAACAATGTTTGATATTGAGTAAATGGGGCCAGCAGAAACAGCAAAGAACAGACGCTACTCCTGTCAAATTGTATTTTCCAGAGACCACTGATGAGAAGACACTTCCACTTTGTCCAGCCTATTATACAGCCGTTTATATGCAGAAGGCTTCTGCCGAGAAGACACTGCATATTCAGGCGGGTCGAAGTGCTCCAGTCGAACGCTGAGAAATCAGACTGAATGAGGTGACATGCAGAATCGGAGTAAGCTGTAATGAATGTGGCATTTTTTTTAATAATATATTTTTATTAGAGGCCATACATATTACAAATAATATAACAATTTTTTCGGATATAATTAATACATCTTTCCAAAATTATATAAATATTACCAAACCATGTATATAGTAGCAATGTTACAAAATTTTGAGACTTAAAAATCAAGTCTGCAATTTATCCCATCAGATAAAGCATAAAAAGAAGTTTAATTTGACACCTAATTTACTTTCATATCTTCAGTATTAAGAAAGTTATGACCATTTTCACACTCGGAAATTAGCATCTTGCTTCCCATTGCCTTTCAATTGACTTAACTCAAAAGCTGTGATCTGGAAAAGTTAAAAGCCCATAACTTTCTTAAAAATTAAGAGAACTCAATGAAATTTTCAGTTATTATAGATTGAAGCATTCTGAAACAAATATTAAACAATCTTACCTGAAATTACCTGATTACCTGAAATTAAAGCATATAATTAGTTAGTTATCTAATTGTAGCTAATTACAAAATTCAATGAGTAGATCTAAACATCTATCCATTTCTTAAGAAAAGATAAACTTTTTTTAAATTGCCTAAGTGTCCAAATAACATTCACACAATAATCCACAATATAACATAATTTTTAAATCTCATTTTCATCAATTTCTGGGCCAAATGGAAGGAATTTAGTGTTTGATTCCTGTAAATTAATGGCCATTTAAATCAACTAGCGAGTGGGTTTTAGTGGAATGCGGTGGATTAGAACGTTGCAGTTAGTGGTGAAGTCGGGAGGAAAAATACTGTTTGTTCATACATTTTTTGGGGCCCCATTTCGCAACATAAAAATATTATTAAAGCCTCCCGAAAAACCGACTTTTAATATAAAAATAAACTATTTACCTTTTTTTCTCCCCTACGGAAAATCCTTCCGGTTGTCGGCTCTCACGGCTTTTGAAGGTGATTTTTAAATTACTTTAGTTAACAAATAATTTAGAGTAATTTAAAAATACCTTCATTGATGAATTGTTGGAGCGATTTTTCTTCCGCAACAAAATCGCCCGACATTCATCGATTATCCCTGCCTGTGGAAAAACGGCACTTTAAGCCCGCCCCCCTCTGAAAGGCGCCAAAGTCGCGCACACGGGGAGCGGCAGAACTGCAGCGCCGCTAAAGGTAAGTTTTGCAACATACCTATATATAGGCCTCCTTTTTTTTATAGTATGAAAAAGAGAAAAAGAAAAAAGTATAAAGAAAGAATAGTGAGTAATTTGAAGAATATGATTATATTTGATTAAAAGGGAAAAAATATATATATATAATTTTTTTTTAAAAACCCTATAACTAGTAAACAATTATTATACTTGAGGAAAAGAAAACAGTATACATCTTATCAATCAATGGAACAATTTCTAATTATAATATATAGAGACAAGTATATAAATCTGAAATTAAACCTTTTCGTTTGATCTTCCCACCGGGTACTTGTTGAGTTTCAATGCCGAGCCCAGCTACCCCTTCATATAATCAGTGAATGGAGACCATATTTGTTCAAAAAGCTCAAGTTTATCCATTAGGATAAACCTAATTCTCTCCAGTTGCAACGTCTCCAACATTTCCACTGTCCACATTTTAATTGTCGGGGATAATGGTCCCTTCCAAAATTTTAATATTAATTTTTTTCCAATTATTAAACAATAATCCAGAAAATGTCTTTGATTTGCTGTTAAAGTTTGGTTTGAATCTAAAACCCCAAATATAATTAATTTTGGGTCAGGGCTTAATGTGATCTTTAAAATTATGGAAATGAATGTGGCATTTTGCAGATCCGTTCATTTTAATTCCTCTTTGACACAAAGAACGAAAGCAATTTACAAAGTAAGTCTTGAAATAAATGCGTAAGGGGGAAGCTGTGTGGAATGATCTTCCTGCAGAAGTGGTGGAGGCAGGATCGATTTTAACATTTAAAAGTAAAGTGGATAGGTACATGGACGGGAAGGGAATGGAGGGGTATGGTCTGAGTGCATAGGGTCTTGTATAGGGTCTTGGTGAGGCCACACCTGGAGTATTGCGTACAGTTCTGGTCTCCAAATCTGAGGAAGGACATTATTGCCATAGAGGGAGAGCAGCGAAGGTTCACCAGACTGATTCCTGGGATGTCAGGACTGTCTTATGAACAAAGACTGCATAGACTCGGTTTATACTCTCTAGAATTTAGGAGATTGAGAGGCGATCTTATAGAAACTTACAAAATTCTTAAGGGGTTGGACAGGCTAGATGCAGGAAGATTGTTCCCGATGTTGGGGAGGTCCAGGACAAGGGGTCACAGCTTAAGGATAAGGGGGAAATCCTTTAGGACCGAGATGAGAAGGAATTTTTGTCACACAGAGAGTGGTGGGTCTCTGGAACTCTCTGCCACAGAAGGTAGTTGAGGCCAGTTGATTGGCTATATTTAAGAGGGAGTTAGATGTGGCCCTTGTGGCTAAAGGGATCAGAGGGTATGGAGAGAAGGCAGGTACGGGATACTGAGTTGGATGATCAGCCATGATCATATTGAATGGCGGTGCAGGCTCGAAGGGCCGAATGGCCTACTCCTGCACCTAATTTCTATGTTTCTATGTTTCTATGTTTGCAGGTAGATGGGATTAGGGGAAAATAAATGGTTGGCACGGACTGGAAGGGCCGAGAACGCCTGTTTCCGTGCTGTAATTGTTATATGGTTATATGGTTATATGGGGATGATCTATCTATCAGATAGGGGAAAGCAGTCAGACATAAAATGCTGGAGCAACTCAGCGGTTCAGGCAGCATCGTTGGAGGACATGGAGAGGTGACGTTTTTCAGACTCACAGTCACAGGAAAGGACCAGTTCAGCTCAGTTTAGTTTATTGTCACGTGTACCGAGGTACAGTGAAAAGCTTCTGTTGCGCGCTGTCCAAGATTGTATACTCTCGAATTTTGAAGGATGAGAGGGGATCTCATTGAAACATATAAGATTATTAAGGGTTTGGACACGCTAGAGGCAGGAAACGTGTTCCCGATGTTGGGGGAGTCCAGAACCAGGGGCCACAGTTTAAGAATAAGGGGTAAGCCATTTAGAACGGAGACGAGGAAACACTTTTTCTCACAGAGAGTTGTGAGTCTGTGGAATTCTCTGCCTCAGAGGGCGGTGGAGGCCGGTTCTCTGGATGCTTTCAAGAGAGAGCTGGATAGAGCTCTTGAAGATGGTGCAGCGGTAGAGACCATATAACCATATAACAATTGCATCGCGGAAACAGGCCTTCTCGGCCCTTCCAGTCCGTGCCGACCATTTATTTTCCTCTAGTCCCATCTACCTGCACTCAGACCATACCCCTCCATTCCCTTCCCGTCCATATACCTATCCACTTTACTTTTAAATGTTAAAACCGATCCTGCCTCCACCACTTCTGCTGGAAGATCATTCCACACAGCCACCACTCTCTGAGTAAAGAAGATCCCCCTCATGTTACCCCTAAACTTCTGTCCCTTAATTCTCATGTCATGCCCTCTTGTTTGAATCTTTCCTACCCTCAATGGGAAAAGCTTATCTACGTCAACTCTGTCTATCCCTTTCATCATTTTAAAGACCTCAATCAAGTCCCCCCTTAACCTTCTGTGCTCCAAAGAATAAAGACCTAACTTGTTCAACCTTTCTCTGTAACTTAGTTGCTGGAACCCAGGCAACATTCTAGTAAATCTCCTCTGTACTCTCTCTATTTTGTTGACATCCTTCCTATAATTAGGCCACCAAAATTGTACACCATACTCCAGAATTGGTCTCACCAATGCCCTGTACAATTTTAACATTACTTCCCTACTCCTATATTCAATGCTCTGATTTATAGACGAGGGTGCTGTCTGTACGGAGTTTTACGTACTCCCCGTGACCACGTGGGTTTTCTCTGAGATCTTCGGTTTCCTCCTGCACCCGAAAGACATACAGGTTCGTAGGTTCATTGGCTAGGGTTTGTATACTCGAAGTAAGTGCAAATTGTCCCTAGTGTGTGTAGGATAGTATTAATGTGCGGGGATCGCTGGTCGGTGGCGACTCGGTGGGAACTGGGAACACAAATCTTCCTCTGTCATCGTCAACACTGAGGTATATTTGCACAATTGAGGCTCCATAAGGCTCTGGTCAGACAGCATTTGGAGTATTGAGCGCAATTTTGGGCACCATATCTGAGGAAGGATGTGCCGGCTCTGGAGAGGGTTCAGAGGAGGTTTACAAGAACGATCCTGGGAATGAGAGGGTTAATATACGATGAGCATTGGGACTGAACTCGCTGGAGTTTAGAAGAATGAGGGGGGAAACCTCATTGAAATGTACTGAATAGTGAAAGGCCTGGATAAAGAGAGGTGGAGAGGATTTTTCCACTAGTGGGAGAGTCTAGGACTAGAGGTCATATTCTCAGAATTAAAGGACTTTCCTTTAGGGATGAGAAGGAATTTCTTTAGTCAATGGGTGGTGAATCTGTGGAATTCTTTGCCACAGACGGCTGTGGAGGCCAAGTCAGTGGATATTTTTAAGGCAGAGATAGATAGATTCTTGATCAGTGCGGGCGTCAGGGGTTATGGGGAGAAGGCAGGAGGATTGGGTTCGGGGGGAGAGATAGATCAGCCACGTAACACAGATAGACGACTATGTTGTGGAATCAATTACATCATTTGAACCAGGAAGGTAGAGAACTAGCATTCAATTATGAACTTAAATTACAAGAACTCTAACGTATAATTGTATAAATATAGATGTACAGACAGCTCCTGGGATCTATAGTTCCCTTAAAGTGGCCGGGGTGGGACTGGTCCTTGATGATGCTGCTGGCCTTGGCGAGGCAGCGTGAGGTGTAGATGGAGTCGATGGAAGGGGGGTTGGTTTGTGCGATGGTCTGGGCTGCGTCCACAATTCGCCGCAGCATGCGATACCCCCGCTGACCATATTGATCGATTTTGGAGCAAACGCACTTTGCTGGACATCTGTGATGGAGATTTTTTTTGTTGCAAATAGATAGATAGATTCTTGATTAGTACGGGTGTCAGGGGTTACGGGGAGAAGGCAGGAGAATGGGGTTAGGAGGGAGAGATACATCAGCCATGCTTGAATGGCGGGGTAGATTTGATGGGCCGAATGGCCTAATTCTGCTCCTATGATCTTATGACCTGAAGAGCAACGTACAATTGTGAAAGGGACAAACATACACTTGGTTGTTGTCTTCTCCACACAGTCGGAAGAAGGGTCTCGACCCTAAACGCCACCTATTCCTTCTCTCCAGAGATGCTGCCTGTCCCGCTGAGTTACTCCCGCATGTTGTGGCTATCTTACATTTCATGAAGAATTGTTTTGTGCTAATTCAGATATATTCCCTAAAATTGCATCTCACATTCCTCAATCCCATACCTCTCCCCAACCCCTCACCCTGTTGGGGGAGTCCAGAACCAGGGGGGGGGGGGGGTCACAGTTTAATAATAAGGGGCAGGCCATTGAGGGCAGAGATCCCTCCTTTTAAGGTGAGGGGGGCAAGATTTACCAGGAACCTGAGGGGCAACTTGTCCCTCTTGTGAAATTGCATCTCACATTCCTCATCTCCATCCCTCCCCCTTCATTCCCTTTGTCCTGTTTTCATACCTTCACACTTCCTTATTTGTCTATCTCCCTCACCCCCCCCCCACCCCCCATCGCCATAGAAACATAGAAAATAGGTGCAGGAGTAGGCCATTCAGCCCCTCGAGCCAGCACCGCCATTCAATATTATCATGGCTGATCATCCAAAATCTGTACCCCGTTCCAATAGACAATAGGTGCAGGAGTAGGCCATTTGGCCCTTCGAGCCAGCACCGCCATTGAATGTGTTCGTGGCTGATCATCCCCAATCAGTACCCCGTTCCTGCCTTCTCCCCATATCCCCTGACTCCGCTATCTTTAAGAGCCCTATCTAGCTCCCTCTTGAAAGCATGCAGAGAACCGGCCTCCACCGCCCTCTGAGGCAGAGACTCACAACTCTCCGTGTGACAAAGAGACGGCTCTTTCCCCATATCCCTTGAAATCTGAAGTAGGGTCTCAACCCGAAACGTCACCCATTCTCTCCCCCCAAGGATGCTGCCTGTCCCGCTGAGTTACTCCAGCATTTTATGTCTATCTTCGGCGCCTGCGGTTCCTTGTTTCTACGCTACGTTATATATTCATGTGACAATGTTGCCAATGTTGGGCGAGTCCAGAACCAGGGGCCACAGTCTTAGAATAAAGGGGAGGCCATTTAAGACTGAGGTGAGAAAAAACTTTTTCACCCAGAGAGTTGTGAATTTGTGGAATTCCCTGCCACAGAGGGCAGTGGAGGCCAAGTCACTGGATGGATTTAAGAGAGAGTTAGATAGAGCTCTAGGGGCTAGTGGAGTCAAGGGATGTGGGGAGAAGGCAGGCACGGGTTATTGATTGGGGATGATCAGCCATGATCATATTGAATGGCGGTGCTGGCTCGAAGGGCCGAATGGCCTCCTCCTGCACCTATTTTCTATGTTTCTATGTTTCTATGATAGGAGTAGATTTAAGCTATCCGGCCAATTATTCTGCCATTCAATCACGGCTGATCTATCTCTCCCTCTCAGCCCCATTCTCCTGCCTTCTCCCCACAACCCCTGACACCTGTATCCGCTCAAGAGCCTTCTTCGATCTGAACGTTTTGTGACCAGGCAATTCAGTTTGGCAAGCATCGCAATTCAATTTGCTGCCAATTTAGCATCCTGGATGCAGAGGAAATCGCCACGACAAGGGCCATATTCCAAGGCCATATTTTAATATTGATGAGCAACTTAACGATTAGTCTAACATCGGTAGTGGGGAAACTGCTAGAGTCAGTTATTAAAGATGGGATAGCAGCACATTTGGAAAGTGGTGAAATCATTGGACAAAGCCAGCATGGATTTACGAAAGGTAAATCATGTCTGACGAATCTTGTGGAATTTTTCGAGGATGTAACTAGTAGCGTGGATGGGGGAGAACCAGTGGATGTGGTGTATCTGGACTTCCAGAAGGCTTTCGACAAGGTCCCACATAAGCGATTAGTATATAAACTTAAAGCGTATGGCATTGGGGGTTCAGTATTGATGTGGATAGAGAACTGGCTGGCAAACAGGAAGCAAAGAGTAGGAGTTAACGGGTCGTTTTCACAATGGCAGGCAGTGACTAGTGGGGTACCGCAAGGCTCAGTGCTGGGACCCCAGCTATTTACAATATACATAAATGATCTGGATGAGGGAATTGAAGGCAATATCTCCAAGTTTGCGGATGACACTAAGCTGGGGGGCAGTGTTGGCTGTGAGGAGGATGCTAGGAGAATGCAAGGTGACTTGGATAGGCTGGGTGAGTGGGCAAATGTTTGGCAGATGCAGTATAATGTGGATAAATGTGAGGTTATCCACTTTGGTGGCAAAAATAGGAAAACCGACTACTATCTAAATGGTGGCCGATTAGGAAAAGGGGAGATGCAGCGCGACCTGGGTGTCATGGTACACCAGTCATTGAAAGTAGGCATGCAGGTACAACAGGCAGTGAAGAAAGCCAATGGTATGTTAGCTTTCATAGCAAAAGGATTTGAGTATAGGAGCAGGGAGGTTCTACTTCAGTTGTATAGGGTCTTGGTGAGGCCACACCTGGAGTATTGCGTACAGTTCTGGTCTCCAAATCTGAGGAAGGACATTATTGCCATAGAGGGAGTGCAGCGAAGGTTCACCAGACTGATTCCTGGGATGTCAGGACTGTCTTATGAACAAAGACTGCATAGACTCGGTTTATACTCTCTAGAATTTAGGAGATTGAGAGGGGATCTTATAGAAACTTACAAGATTCTTAACGGGTTGGACAGGCTAGATGCAGGAAGATTGTTCCCGATGTTGGGGACGTCCAGGACAAGGGGTCACAGCTTAAGGATAAGGGGGAAATCCTTTAGGACCGAGATGAGAAGGAATTTTTTCACACAGAGAGTGGTGGGTCTCTGGAATTCTCTGCCACAGAGGGTAGTTGAGGCCAGTTCATTGGATATATTTAAGAGGGAGTTAGATGTGGCCCTTGTGGCTAAGGGGATCAGAGGGTATGGAGAGAAGGCAGGTACGGGATACTGAGTTGGATGATCAGCCATGATCATATTGAATGGCGGTGCAGGCTCGAAGGGCCGAATGGCCTATTCCTGCACCTAATTTCTATGTTTCTATGTTTCTATGTTAACGAGTTGTTAACATATTTTATGCTTCCCACCTGATGATAAATGAATTTGGTTTATAATTAGATTGAAGCTTCGGGGATTAGGAGTGAGTGCCGTATTATTAGTGAATGGATTCTGATCGGACTGGCAAATGGAAGATTTTCCTCAAATGTGGAAATGGGGTACAAACGTGGGCACAAAGCCCTGGGGCATCTCAGCGGGTCAGGCAGCATCTCTGGAGATGGTTGAATGGACTCATAGAAACATAGAAAACAGGTCCAATAGGCCATTCGAGTCAGCACCACCATTCATGGCCGACCATCTAAAATCTGTACCCCCGTTGCTGCTTTTTCCCCCATATCCATTTAGAACGAACACTTTTTCACACAGGGAGTTGTGAGTCTGTGGAACTCGCTGCCTCAGAGGCCCATTCTCCTGATACTTTCAAGAAAGAGCTAGATAGGGCTCATAAAAATAGCGGAGTCAGGGGATACGGGGAGAAGGCAGGAACGGGGTACTGATTGTGGATGATCAGCCATGATCACATTGAATGGCGGTGCTGGCTCGAAGGGCCGAATGGCCTACTCCTGCGCCTACTGTCTATTGTCTATTGTCCCTTGATTTCATTAGCCCTAAGACCTATGTGTAACTCTCTCTTGAAAACAGAGGATTGGCCTCCACTGCCTTCTGTGGCAGAGAATTCCCCAGATTCGCAAAAGGTTTTTCCTCATCTCAGCCTTAAATGGCCTACCCCTTACTCTTAAACTGTGAACCCCGGTTCTGGACTACCCCCACCCTGCCCCCCAACATCGGGAACATTTTTCCTGCATCTAGCCTGCCAATCCCTTCAGAGCTCGGTGGGCCGAAGGGCCTGTTTCCACGGTGCATCTCCTAAAATGAACTGAAAAACTGAAAAGAACATTGCAAATATGACAGATGCAAAGAGTCAGACAGAGCTGGATGCAATCAGCAAGTGTAGGAGCAGGGACTTTGAGTACAAAAGCTAAAAGATAACGTGGTACATTTTGAAATTGTCAGCCAGAATATCGTTCCCAAAAATTGGACACTTGACATGAAAGAACATCAGGAACCGACATTAGGACAAAGAACAATAAAGGCGATATGGTGGAAATGTTTGTTTCACAGAGGGTGGTGAAGCCTTAATATTTGCTGCCAGGGGTGGTGGTGAAGGCATATTTAGTTCAGAGATACTGCGCGGAAACAGGCCCTTCGGCCCACCGAGTCCGCGCCGACCAGCGATCCCCCGCACGCTTACACTACCCTACACACCAAAGGTCCTCTAGCGAGCAAGATAGTCCACTCGACGAGAAAGACGTAGTCCGGTCACGGGCAGATTCACGGGACATTTTCGGCCCCATTTCCGTAGCCGGCTTCCGTCTCCGCACCAAAGATCCCGTCACAGCGGAGCGAAGATAACTAATGCAGAGACGGAAGCCGGTTACGGAAACATCCTCGTAAAAATAAAAGATATTTGGGAAAAATCTTCTCCTCATTTTCAGAATTATAATTTATTAACACAAACTGTTCCCCCGCAACTCGAGTCGAGTTACTGAAATGGATGAAAAAAAGGCCCACGTTCCGCTCCGTTGCGTACTACACGTCAGCCCGTTGCATTTAGCAGGAGTGGTCTATCTTGCTCCGCTATAGGATCTTTGCTCCACACACTAGGGACAATTTTACATTCATACAAAGCCAATTAACCCACAAACCTTCGTTAAATATTTTTATTAGAAGTAAGTACATATTAAAGGCAGAATATACATGTCACATACATTCTTAATATTATTAATATTAACAATTATTTCTTATTTGTACTTCTATGCATTTAAAAATTTTTTAATACAGGTAGGAAATAATAGAGAGAAATAAAGTAAAATTAGAAAATCAAAAAGATGAATGAAGTATTAGGCAGTTTGTACATCATTGGAGATATATCCATGGATTATTATATGTAAATCTTCGTCTATTTCTTCGTTCAGGCATCAGTCGGGTTCTCGCACCGAACCACTTTGAACCTTTTAAATATTCAATAAATGGAGACCATATCCCTCTGAATTGATCCAACTTGCCCAGAAGGACAAGTCTTACTCTTTCCAGATGAAGTGTCTCCGACATTCCTGTAATCCACATTTTAATTATGGGGGATGTAGGACCGTTCCAAAATTTCAATATTAGTTTTTTCCCAATTATTAAACTGTAATCGATAAAAATGATTTGATTCGTTGTTATTAATTGATCTGTTTCTAATGTTCCTAATATTATTAATTTTGAGTCAGGAAGCAAATTCGTATTAACAACATTCGAAATTATCTTAAAAATTTCTGTCCAAAAGTTAGTAATTTTTATACAGTTTGTGAATGAGTGCGTTAGATTAGCTTCTAAGTGCTGACATTTATCACATATGGCTGGTATATTTGAAAAAATTCTATATAATTTTGATTTTGAATAATGCAATCTATGTAGTACTTTAAATTGTATCAAAGAGTGTCTAGCATTTAACGAACAGTGGTGTATATGTTGTAAACTTTCATCCCATACTTCTGGTCTGATTGTTTGACCTAATTCGTTTTCCCATGATTGGCTATATGTTTCTGTCATTGGTACGTCGTTTTCCAATAAAATGTTAAAAATATATTTTCTGTATTTGGGTGTTTATTTAGACATTCATCTAAAATTTCCGCCTTTCTATTTCTAATTTCCTGTGTGTTTGATTTTATATAGTCTCTAATTTGTAAATATCTAAAGTAATCTTTTGAATGTAATCCATAAATTTGTTGTAATTCTTGAAATGAAAGAAAGGAGTATTCCCTGTAGAGATCACCCATCCTATTAATTCCATAGTTTTTCCATTGTGAAAAACCTTTGTCCATCATTGAGGGTTTAAATGTGACGTTGTTTACAATGGGGAGAGCTAATGGTATACATTCCAATTTTAATGTTTTCTTTAGTTGTTTCCAGATACGTATCCCACTCTCTATTATAGGGTTACACAAAAAGCTGGAGAAACTCAGCGGGTGCAGCAGCATCTAAGGAGCGAAGGAGATAGGCGACGTTTCGGGTCGAGACCCTTCTTCAGACCCGACCCGACCAGAAACGTCGCCTATCTCCTTCGCTCCTGCGCCCGCTGAGTTTCTCCAGCTTTTTGTGCAACCCTCGATTCTCCAGCATCTGCAGTTCCTTCTTTAACACTTCTATTATAGGGTTTTCCCGATAGGTTTTCTTACCTAGTTTAGTATTGGCAAATAAAATCGAGCTAATGTCAAAAACCTGTACGTCTTTGGAGTGTGGGAGGAAAGCGAAGATCTCGGGGAAAACCCCACGCAGGTCACGGGGAGAACGTGCAAACTCCGTACAACAGCACCCGTGGTCGGGATCGAACCCGGGTCTCTGGCGCTGTGAGGCAGCAACTCTACCGCTGCGCCACCGTGCCGCCTTTCGAATGAGAGGCTTTTGAAAAGGCACATGGATATTGAAGGAATGGGGGATGTGGACCACCTGCTGGCAGATGGGATTAGGCAATACCTTACTCTCTTCTGCTCTGCTCCCTTCTTGTACAGCGGGATAATATTTGCAATTTTCCAATCCTCTGGAACCCCTACCAAAAACAGGGAGGCAGATTACTATCTAAATGGCGTCAAGTTGGGAAAAGAGGAAGTACAACGGGATCTGGGGGTCCTTGTTCATTAGTCTATGAAAGTAAGCATGCAGGTACAGCAGGCAGTGAAGAAAGCGAATGGCATGTTGGCCTTTATAACAAGAGGAATCGAATATAGGAGCAAAGAGGTCCTTCTGCAATTGTACAGGGCCCTGGAGACCGCACCTGGAGTATTGTGTGCAGTTTTGGTCCCCTTAATTTGAGGAAGGACATTCTCGCTATTGAGGGAGTGCAGCGTAGGTTTTCAAGGTTAATTCCCGGGATGGCGGGACTGTCACATGCTGAGAGAATGGAACAGCTGGACTTGTACACTCTGGAGTTTGGAAAGATGAGAGGGGATCTCATTGAAACATAAGATTGTTAAGGGTTTGGACACGCTAGAGGCAGGAAACATGTTCCCGATGTTAGGGGAGTCCAGAACCAGGGGCCACAGTTTAAGAATAAGGGGTAAGCCATTTAGAACGGAGACAAGGAAACACTTTTTCTCACAGAGAGTGGTTAGTCTGTGGAATTCTCTGCCTCAGAGGGCGGTGGAGGCCGGTTCTCTGGATGCTTTCAAGAGAGAGCTAGATAGGGCTCTTAAAGATAGCGGAGTCAGGAGATACGGGGAGAAGGCAGGAACGGGGTACTGATTGGGGATGATCAGCCATGATCACATTGAATGGTGGTGCTGGCTCGAAGGGCCGAATGGCCTCCTCCTGCACCTATTGTCTATTGTCACTCCTGACTCTAGTACTACTGATTTAGGCAACTGAATCATCCTACAACCACAGCAGGTGCTGAACTACTATCTACCTCTTTAGTGATTGTCATTGGACTTTGCTGGCTTTACCTTGCACTAAACGTTATTCCCTTATCATGTATCTATACACTGTAAATGGAATGATTGTAATCATGTATATATTGTCTTGCTGCTTAAGAAGGAAGTGCGGATGCTGGTTTAAACCGAAGATAGGCACAAAAAGCTGGAGTAACTCAGCGGGACAGGCAGCATCTCCGGAGAGAAGGAACGGGTGACGTTTCGTGTCGAGACCCTTCCTCCTCCAACATCTACTGTATCCATTGTTCAAGATGTGGACTGTTATACATCGGTGGGACTAAACGCAGGCTGGGCGATCGTTTTGCAAAGCCCGCCTGAACCAACCTGATCTCCTGGTTGGCAAACACTTTAATTGGCGAGGCTAAACGCAAATTGGATGAACAGCTTCTCATATTTCACTTGGGCAGCTTACAGCCCAGTGGTATGAATATTGATTTCTCTCACTTCAGGTAGCCCCGGCATTCCCTCTCTCTCTCTATCCCTCCCCCACCCAAGTTGCACCAGCTTCTCGTTCTCACCCAACATGGAGCTAACAACGGCCTGTTTCCTTTATCATCGTTACATTTTTACGCATCTTTTACTCATTGCTCCTTATCTCTCCACATCACTGCCTATATCTCGCGTTTCCAGTCTGTGGAAGGGTCTCGACCCCGAAACGTCGCCCATTCCTTCTCTCCAGAGATGCTGCCGGTCCCGCTGAGTTACTCCAGCTTTTTTTTGTCTGATCTATTGTCTTTCTGCTGACTGGTGAGCAGGCAACAAAAAGCTTTTCACTGTACCTCGGTACACGTGACAATATACTAAACTAGGCAGCTCCTCTCCCCTGACTCCCAGTCTGATGAAGGATCTCGAACCGACACGCCACCCATTCCCTTTTCTCCATAGAGGTTGTCTGACTGGTTGAGCTACTCCAGATTGCTGTGTCGATCTTTGAGATTAGTTTATCTTGGCATCACATTGGTGATGACATTGTGGGCCGAAGGGCCTCTTCCTGTAGGTATGTTACAAAACTTACCTTGAGCAGCGCTGCAGTTCTGCCGCTCCCCGTGTGCGTGACTTTGGCGCCTTTCAGAGGTGGGCGGGCTTAAAGTGCCGTTTTTCCACAAGCAGGGAAAATCGATGAATGTCGGGCGATTTCGTTGCGGAAGAAAAATCGCTCCGACATTTCATCAATGAAGGTATTTTTAAATTACTCTAAATTATTTATTAACTAGAGTAATTTAAAAATCACCTTCAAAAGCCGTGAGCGCCGACAACCGGAAGGATTTTGTGTAGGGGAGAAAAAAAGGTAAATAGTTTATTTTTATATTAAAAGTTGGTTTTTCGGGAGGCTTTAATCATATTTTCATGTTGCGAAATGTGGTCCAAAAAAATGTATGAACAAACAGTATTTTTCCTCCCGACTTCACCGCTAACCGCAACGTTCCAATCCACCGCATTCCACTAAAACCCACTCGCTAGTTGATTTAAATGGCCATTAATTTACAGGAATCAAACACTAAATTCCTTCCATTTGGCCCAGAAATTGATGAAAATTAGATTTAAAAATTATGTTATATTGTGGATTATTGTGTGAATGTTATTTGGACACTTAGGCAATTAAAAAAAAGTTTATCTTTTCTTAAGAAATGCATAGATGTTTAGATCTACTCATTGAATTTTGTAATTAGCTACAATTAGATAACTAACTAATTATATGCTTTAATTTCAGGTCATCCAAGTAAGATTGTTTCATATTTGTTTCAGAATGCTTCAATCTATAATAACTGAAAATGTCATTGAGTTCTCTTAATTTTTAAGAGAGTTATGGGCTTTTAACTGTTCCAGATCACAGCTTTTGAGTTAAGTCAATTGAACGGCAATGGGGAACAAGATGCTAATTTCCGAGTATGAAAATGGTCATAACTTTCTTAATACTGAAGATATGAAAGTAAATTAGGTGTCAAATTAAACTTCTTTTTATGCTTTATCTGACGGGATAAATTGCAGACTTGATTTTTAAAATCTCAAAATGTTGTAACATTGCTACTTCATGTGCTGCACGGCTAGAACATAGATAAAGAACAGTACGGGAACTGGCCCTTCAGCCCATAATGTCTGTGCCAATCAAACGTCAAGTTAAACTAATCACCTAAGACTGCTCATCATCGATATCCCTCCATTCCCTGCATTTTAATAACATCATAACATCAAAAGTAATAGGCGCAGAATTAGGCCATTTGGCCCATCAAGTCTACTCAGCTAATCAATCATCTCTCTCCCCTAACCCCATTAGAAACATAGAAACATAGAAATTAGGTGCAGGAGTAGGCCATTCGGCCCTTCGAGCCTGCACCGCCATTCAATATGATCATAGCTGATCATCCAACTCAGTATCCCGTACCTGCCTTCTCTCCATACCCTCTGATCCCCTTAGCCACAAGGGCCACATCTAACTCCCTCTTAAATATAGCCAATGAACTGGCCTCAACTACCCTCTGTGGCAGAGAGTTCCAGAGACCCACCACTCTCTGTGTGAAAAAAGTCCTTCTCATCTCGGTCCTAAAGGATTTCCCCCTTATCCTTAAGCCGTGACCCCTTGTCCTGGACCTCCCCAACATCGGGAACAATCTTCCTGCATCTAGCCTGTCCAACCCCTTAAGAATCTTGTAAGTTTAGGAGAGATCTACCTATTTTGTGTTTTTGCCCATCCCATCTCTCTTTTCTTTACTCTCTCCTTCTATTTCAATCTTTTCAACTTCTCATCTCTGTCCTTTATTTCTTTTGCTATCTGTTCCTACTCGCTTGTCTATCTATTCCGACACTCTTTATTTCTTGTTCCTCCCACTGTTATTTTATTATTAAATCAAAAATACGAAGTTGTACAAGAATGGAAATATGTATGTATGTATGTATTAGGTACTCAAGTACCACACTATTGTACTTACTTCTAACAAAAATAAACAAAAAAAAATTTTAAAAAAGAAAGGTCCCGGCCCGAAACAGTGTCTGTCCATTCAGTTTGTTCTCAGTATGGTGTTCAGTTTTGGGCACTGTGCTTCAGGAGGGAACTGCAGACGCTGGTTTAAACCGACAATGGACGCAAAAAGGGCCTGAAGAATGGTCTCGACCCGAAACGCCACCCATTCCTGAGAAGAGCTCACCTCCCCCATCCCATCCTCACCACTTTCTACAGGGGCACCATAGAGAGTATTCTGACCAGCTGTATCTCTGTCTGGTTTGGGGACTGTAGAGCCTCCGACTGGAAGTCCGTGCAGAGAGTGGTGAGGACAGCGGAAAAAATCATCGGGACCTCTCTCCCCTCAATCGGGGATATTGCGACCAAACGCTGCGTGTCTAAGGCCAGCAGTATTATAAAAGACCCCACACATCTCCATCACGGACTGTTCACTCTGCTGCCCTCGGGCAAAAGATATCGCAGCATAAGGAGCTGAACATCAAGGTTCTGCAACAGCTTCTTCCCACGAGCCATCAGACTCCTGAATGCCATGTAATGGGCTGCCACCGTTGTCTATTTATCCTTTTGTCCTTTTTATCCATTTTATCCATGTTTATCCTTCTGTTAATTATCGTGTTGCACAGGGAGCCAAATGCAACGGAATTTCGTTTGGAACTGCATATATCAATGTATTTCTACATGACAATAAAGTTTGTTTGACTTTTAACTTGACTCCTTCTCTCCACAGATGCTGCCTGTCCCGCTGAGTTACTCCAGCGTTCTGTGTCTATCCCAGGAAAGTTGTTGCCAAGCTGGAAAGGGTGTAGAGGATATTAACGCGGATGTTGCCTGGTCTTGAGGGCCTGAGCTACGGGGGGAGGCTGAGCAGGCTAGGGTCTCTATTCGTAGGAACGCAGGAGGACGAGGGGTGATCTTATGGAGGTGTACAAAATCATGAGGGGAATGGGCTGGGTAAACGTACAGAGTCTTTTGCCAAGAGTCGGGGAATCGAGAACCAGAGAATATAGGTTTACGGTGAGGAAGGAGCTTGAGGGGTAACGTCTTTACACAAAGGGTGTTGGGTGCATGGAACAAGCTGCCAGAGGAGGTAGTTGAGGCTGGCAGGTGCTATCGCAACGTTTAAGAAACACATAGACTCTGTCTCTCTCTGTCTCAATAGACAATAGACAACAGGTGCAGGAGTAGGCCATTCGGCCCTTCCAGCCAGCACCGCCATTCAATGTGATCATGGCTGATCATCCCCAATCAGTACCCCGTTCCTGCCTCCTCCCCATATCCCCTGACTCCGCTATTTTTAAGAGCTCTATCTAACTCTCTCTTGAAAGCATCCAGAGAATTGGCCTCCACTGCCTTCTGAGGCAGAGAATTCCACAGATTCACCACTCTCTAGTTGAAAAAGTTTACCTTCATCTCCGTTCTAAATGGCTTACCCCTTATTCCTAAACTGTGGCCCCTGGTTCTGGACTCCCCCAACATCGGGAACGTGTTTCCTGCCTCTAGCGTGTCCAATCCCTTAATAATCCGATATGTTTCAATAAGATCCCCTCTCATCCATCTAAACTCCAGAGTGTACAAGCCCAGCCGCTCCATTCTCTCAGCATATGACAGTCCCGCCATCCCGGGAATTAAACTCGTGAACCTACGCTGCACTCCCTCAATAGCAAGAATGTCTTTCCTCAAATTTGGAGACCAAAAACTGCACACAATACTCCAGGTGTGGTCCCACTAGGGCCCTGTACAACTACAGAAAGTACATGGATAGGACAGTTTTAAAGGGATACTAGACCAAGTGCAGACCCGTTGGGTCTGTTCCCCCAACGTGCGGTTGCGGGGGGGGGAGGTGGCGGTGGTGGTGGAGGAGAGGGTGTGGAGGGGGTTTAGGGGAGGGAGGGTGGGGGAGGGCAGGGGGTTGGGAGAGAGAGAGAGAGCGTGGGGGGGAGAGAGAGAGAGAGAGAGAGGTCGTGTTTTCTTCTCAGCTCTGCAGTTGAGAAGGATTGAAGCAGCCTTTCAAGGATTTTGCCATTGGAGAAGGTACAGATTCAGGGGGGCTTCATAGTTTAACTTATCGTTGGGCTGTTGAAACTTTCCTCTGGTTTGGGAAGCCTCCACCAGTGTGAAAATTCCTGAGTTTTCTCCACATTGTCGAGGGTGCGGTTGTCGTTGGCGGACTGCCAAGAGTGCCTGGAGATCGAGGGTACGAAGATCGCGGTGTCTTTGTCGTTTTTAGCACTGTTTCTCTGCCCTAAAGTCATTTTGCTCAGTGCGGCTGCCTGGCTTAATGTGAAGAAGGTACTTTTGCTTCCGGCGAGACTGGGATAGAGCTTCCCAAAAGCTGCTCTTGGCTGTGGACGAACTTGGGGACTTTCCTGCTTCAGCTGGAGGTTTCTGCTTTCTGCTGCCTGTCTTTGACTGTGACTGTCTCTGGGACTTAACTTGGAGCTGAGCTGCTGGGGTGCCTGGAGCGGGGTTGTGCCTCTGTCAGGATGGCGATGGAAGGGGCGCGGCCGAAGGTCCGGACCTACGCAGCGTTGGCATCAGTGGCGGGCACGAGGCCATCTGAGCTTGAGCCTCATGTTGACTTGGATGGGGACAGTTTTGGTATCTCGGTTCAAACTGGGCCTATGATGTCTAGGGGGGCAATTACGAAGGCCATGAATGAACTTCTTGGGAGGGGGGCTATTGTCTCTTCCGAGCTCGAAAGAGGAAAGGTTGAGATGATACTAAATACCCGGGAATGTGTGGCCCTAGCGTTGGAGACGGGGATCTCAGTGGGGGGGGGGGGGGGTCCACATACAGGTGGATCCGTGGGTATCTAGGGTGAGACCAGTTCTCCTGCGGAGTTGCCCCACATATATTTCAGATGCGTTATTTATTCCACACCAGTCCAATTTTGGGGAGGTGCGGTCTAAATGCTTTAGGCTCTTAGCCTAAGCATTTAGGCTAAGAGCCTAAATGCTTAGGCTAATTTAGCCTAATTAACCGGAAGATGCATCCCGGGGGGGACGCGGAGGAGAAAGGGGTCTTCAGTTTCAAGAGGAGGGTGTTCATGAAGGTGGGTGAGGGGGATGGTGCTGAGGGGAGTTTTGAGGTGGTGTATAAGGGTATCCCCAGAACCGTGCGTTGGAGTTGGGGAAAGGCACGGTGTGATGCGTGCGGAGAATTTGGACATCTCCGTAGGGAGTGCCTTATTTGCGGGGTCACTGCTAGAAGTTCTAGCGCAGTGGCCCAGGAATGCACTGCTGGCCCATCCGGGGTGGCTCGTCAAACCTCAGTGGCGCGGGGTGGTACTGCTGACCCGGCTAGGGCTGCCAGCGCTGCCTTGGTGATTCGGGGCGGCAGTGATACTCCATCCGGGTCCGCAGGTTCCGCATTGGGGACCCTGGGCAACGATAGCCCACGCCCCCCGCGTCCTGCGCCTGTGGTGGTGGATGATGGTGGGGCACAGGAGGAGAGAAGTGAAGAGGGGGGGATTTGGGAGAAGCAGGGGAGGAAGAACAAGAGGAAGGAGAGGAGAAAGGCCGCCCGAGCGAGTAAAATGCAATCGGGTGTGCACCTGCCGAGTTCTGTGACCACCCAAGGGGCGCCTGGCAGCTCCAGTGAGATGCAGATTGCACCTGCCATGGCCCAGCAAGGAGCTGAGGTGGTTCAGAAGGGGGCAGGGAAGCTAAAACGTGCGGGTGGCAAAGTGGATGGGGGTAATGTGGAGGCGGATGACCCTTCCCTTATGGAGGTTACCGTACCTCCGCATGTTAGCGGGACAAAAAGGAGGCATTTGCCTGGCGAGGATGAGCAAGGGCGTGGGTCCAAAGCTAGGGGGATGTCTTTTTCCAGACTTTCCACCACTGATGTGGCTGAAAGTGGTCTTGAACTGGTGTCTTCTGGGTCAGTGGTTGGCCTCCTTTTCATGGATCTTCAGCGGGTGTCACAAGACCAGGTGCTGGGGTTGATTCCGGAGGAGTTGTGTCCTCGGGGCGGGTGGATGTCCCTTCATCTCAGGGGCCCTCCGAGGGAGTTATCTCATCGGGTGTTGGGGTTAGCTCCCTTGGATGTGTGGCCTCTGGGTCGGAGGAGGTCCCCTCGTTTCAGAGGCCTACTGAGGGTGCTAGCACGCTAGTTGACGTGGTTGGCTCCCCTGGTAGTGTGCCCCCTGAGACGGGGGATGTGCAGAGTCAGCCCGAGGGGGGAGGTTCGGGGGTGTTGTCGTTCAAGTCTGTGCTCCATATCAGTGCCAGTGGAGGTGCTGGGGGGCGTGATGCCTCACCGGATGAGTTGTCTGGGGAGAGTTTAAAAGCTGGTGGTGATTCTCTGGGTGTTGCCTGTGCAGAGGGTACTCTAGATGATGTGGAGGTCAGGGCTGTTTCGGGTCGTGATCCTCTTTCAGACTCCGAGGGTGCCAGTGTACCACGGGCCCTGGGGATGCCTCTTGTTTTTGCTTCCCCAGGCCCAAACGTGGAGGGTGATGGTAGCGTACAGGCGCCCAGCCCTTCAGTGGGCTGCGTGTTTCAGTCAGGGGTTTCGGGACCCTTCCCCGGCATTGATCCTGGGGGTGGTGTTGTGGCAGAGGAGGGGGAGAGTGACGGGGCCAGTGTGTGTAGTGGGGTTAGCGAACTGTCAGAGAGTTCTGGTCTTTCTGAGCTTGTTGATTCAGGTGCGAGCGGGTTGGCTGCGCGCCCAGGCTCCAAGGCCGTGTCTCAGGCAAGTGTTATCCATGAGGTGCCAGAGTTCCTAAAAACAAGCCGTTCCATCAGAACAAGATGGGATGCTGCTCAAAGACGGTGGGGGGACTGTCTAGCTTTGATTAAGAGTCTCGAGGCTATCCTTGGCAACAAGGATAGTGGTCTTCCTGACTCTGCGAAGAGACAGTTTGGGGTTTTTTTGGAGTTCCTCAGAGGAGGAGTTCTTGAGTCTAGCAGAGTGTGAGGATCTCAATCTAGTGTGCCTACACATTCACAGTAGTTACATTAAATTTAAATGGGAGTAGAGCGAGTTTTCGTAGATTTCAGCTCTTATTTCCCCAAGAGAGGGGAAATTTGCGGTGTGTTTTCTGCAAGAGACACATACCGTTGTTAGTGACGAACCTACCTGGCGACTGGAGTGGGAAGGGGGGGTCTACATGAGCCATCTCAGCTCAAATTCGAGTGGGGTGGCTTTTCTGTTGGCTCCGAATTTTCTGCCAAGCGTTTTAAAAGTGGAGGAAGTGGTGCCAGGACGTTTGCTCCATCTGGCCGTGAGCCTGGATGGCATGCCATTGCATTTCATTAACGTGTATGCCCCTATCTCCGGCACGATGCAGGCTGGCCTACTTCAGGAGGTGAATGCTCTGTTGAGCACTATTGATAGGGGAGAGTGTGTCTTCCTTGGTGGGGACTTTAATTGCACACTTGAGGTGCGGGACCGTTCTGGTACTCAGTGTGCGCCTGCTGTAGCGAAGAAGCTGAGAGGCTTGATTGACTCCTTTGAGTTGGTTGATGCTTGGCGGGACCTTCACCTGGATTCCACTGCTTTTTCGCGGAGGTCTGAGGGTGGTGGTTCCCGCATTGATCGTTTTTATATTTCCCGAGCGTTTGTTTCCCGTGTCTCAGCGGCCTCAATGCGGCTGGTGCCGTGCTCGGACCACTGTCTGGTGCGTGTGGATTTTAATCCAGCGTGCGCTCGGGCTGGGTCCGCGTACTGGCACTTCAACAACAGGCTGCTGGAGGATCGGTGTTTCCGGGAGTCATTCAGTCGGTTTTGGGTGAAGTGGAGAGAGAGGCAGAGGTGCTTCTCTTCCATTAGGCAGTGGTGGGATGTGGGTAAAGCTCACATCCGTCTCTTTTGTAAGGAATATACGTGGGGGTCGACTGGAAGGCGGGACTCAGCGGTCGAGAAGCTTGAGAGGGAGATACTGGACGCTGAGTCTCGCCTGGGTCAGTTTGGTGAAGACTCCAGCGAATGGGGAGAGTTTCAGAGGAAGAAGGAGGCTTTGAGGAGCCTGCTGCTTGAGCGGTCCCGAGGCGCTTACGTGAGGTCTCGGGTCCAGATGCTGCACGATCTGGACCGAGCGTCGCCTTTCTTTTTCTCTCTGGAGAAGGGGCGGGGAGCTCGAAAACAGCTCGTGGAGTTGCTTGCAGATGACGGCTCCTTTGTCACTGATCCAGAGAGGATCAATGCCTTGGTTAGGTCCTTTTATGGGTCCCTGTTCTCTGCGGATGGTTTCAGCGTGGAGGCTCAGCAAGATCTGTGGGAGGGTCTACCGACTGTAGATAGGGAGGTGGCTGATCTTCTTGATGGCCCCTTATCTTTGGAGGAGTTGACTCGCGCCTTGCATCAGCTCAGGAGGGGTAAGTCCCCCGGGCTGGATGGGTTGACGGTGGAGTTTGTTAGAGCTTTCTGGGATATCCTAGGGGTTGACTACATGTTGGTTCTGGGGGAGAGCCTGGCGACCGGGGAGATGCCTCTCTCGTGGCGTAGGACGGTTGTTGTCTTGCTGCCTAAGAAGGGCGAACTCCGTTTGTTGAAGAACTGGCGTCCAGTCTCTCTCCTATGCACAGAATATAAAATTTTTGCTCGGGCAATGGCAAATCGCCTGGGCTCCGTGCTGCATCAACTGATTCATCCTGACCAATCTTATACAGTCCCTGGCCGGTCCATCCAGGATAACATCCACCTGGTTAGGGACCTGATTCATTTAGTCCAGGGGACTGGTGAGTCAGCTGCTTTTCTGTCTCTTGATCAGGAGAAGGCTTTTGATAGGGTTGAGCATGAATACCTATTTGGGACGTTGCAAGCGTTTGGGTTTGGACCGCTTTTCGTGGCCCGGGTCCGGCTTTTGTACGCTGCTGCGGAGTGCCTTGTGAAGGTTAATGGCGCGTTGTTGTCTCCTTTTCATTTTGGGAGGGGTGTCCGTCAGGGGTGCCCTATGTCCGGCCAGTTGTACTCGGTCTGTGTGGAGCCGTTCCTGTGTCTTCTTCGGAGGAGGTTGACAGGCCTGGCCCTACCTGGCCCGCGGGTTGAGGTGATTCTATCGGCGTATGCCCATGACGTACTTCTTATGTTCAATGATCCTGGTGACCTGTGGAGGATGCGTGACTGCCAGGAGATATTCTCGGCTGCATCTTCTGCTAGGATTAACTGGAGTTAATCTGGACTTTTAGTGGGTCAGTGGCAGGTAGACTCTCTGCCGGAGGAGATGGCATTGTATGCGTGGAGTACCACGCACCTCCTCTATCTGGGGGTGTACCTGAGTCCCACTGAGGATGCTTGGCCGGCAAACTGGCAGGAGTTGGAGACGAAAGTGGTTGCCCGGCTGGGGCGCTGGTCAGGCCTGCTTGGAGTTCTCTCCTTTCGGGGGAGGGTGCTGGTTATAAACCAGCTGGTGGCCTCCATGTTATGGTACCGGCTGGCTACTCTTGTCCCACCCTCTATATTTGTAACTGCTATACAGAAGAAGCTGGTAGATTTCTTTTGGGGAAATAGGAAGCACTGGGTTTCCGCGGCGGTCCTGAGTCTCCCGTTAGAGGAGGGCGGCCAGTCCTTGGTATGCGTGCGTACCCAGGTGGCGGCTCTCCGACTCAGGACTCTGCGGAGATACATGTATGTAGAGAACCCTCCCAGATGGCACGCTCTGGCCACGTATTCTTTCCGTCAGGGTCGTTGCCTAAGGGGGGTCTCGCGGCTCCCGGTGGCGGGCATCAGTCGACCCGCTCTAAGGGGCTTGCCTGTCTTCTACAGGGATGTGCTAAGAGTGAGGAATTTGGCTGTTTTCAGCCAGAGTGCTCTTCCACGAGGAGAGGGGGATGTTGTGGCTGCGGGTGTGGCTGGTCCTCACCCTGTCATGGTGGGCGTCGAGGAGAGGTGCGGGCCTAGAGTGGTTCTGATAGAGCTTACCCCCGCTCCGTCAGATCTGCTCATCGGGCCTAGGCTCCGGGATATTTCTCGGCCTTCGGCTCCACATAATCTGAGCTGCCTTTCCGAGATGACCAGCATGCCATTTCGTGATGCGAAGAGACGCGCACTGTATAGGATGCTCCTGCACATTCTGAACCTCCTTGCCTTCGACTCCCGTCCCGACACACCATGGCGGACGGTGTTACCATCCGAAGGCGGGGGAGGTCCCCAGTGGGGGTCCTTCTATAAGGGAGTTGTACCCCTTTATATTGGGGACCTGGGGTGGAGAGTGTTGCATGGAGCGGTGGTTTGTAATAAACTTTTGAGCCGGTTCACGGGCTCGTCCGCCGCATGTATTTTCTGCGGAGAGGAGGAGACCGTGTTCCATGTGTATATGGAGTGTGTGAGGTTACTGCCCCTGTACCAATATCTGAAGGGGTTGTTCCTCAAGTTTTGGCTGCATTTTAGCCCCACAATCCTGGTGTTCGGACACAAGGCAGGGAGTGGGGAGAGTGTGGGGGGGGGGGACTTACCTGTCGGTTTGCTCCTCGGCCTGGCCAAGATGGCCATTCGCGGGTCCAGGCAGCGGGCGGTCGATGGTCAGGCAAGAGTCGGCTGCCTGCCCCTCTTTCGGGCCTACGTCCGTGCACGTGTGTCTCTGGAGAGGGATCACGCGGTGTCCACGGGGACTCTGGAGGCCTTCCGTCAACGCTGGTCACCGCGTGGGGTTGAGGCTATTGTAAACAATGAATGTACTGCTGTACTACAATGATTTGTTTGTTATAGTGTGATTTTTGATTATGTTTTGATGTGTTGTATTATATGATTGTGTTGAATAAAGTTTTTGGAAAAGGGAAACAAAAAAGAGAAAGAGAGAGAGAGAGAGAGTGAGAGAGAGAGAGCGTGGGAGGGAGAGAGAAGCGGCTTCTGACTTGGGGAAACCCACAGCTGCAATGAGCGCGCAGGGCTTCACGAGCTGCGCTACCAGTCATGAGGATATGGAGGACTGGGAGAAATTCAGAATGCAGCAGAGGAGAACAAAGGGCTTAATTAGGAAAGGGAAAATAGATTATGAAAGGAAACTGGCAGGGAACATAAAAACTGACTGCAAAAGTTTTTATAGATATGTGAAGAGAAAGAGACTAGTTAAAACAAATGTTGGTCCCTTGCAGTCAGAAACAGGTGAATTGATCATGGGGAACAAGGACATGGCAGACCAATTGAATAACTACTTTGGTTCTGTCATCACTAAGGAAGACATAAATAATCTGCCGGAAATAGCAGTGGAACGGGGGTCAAATAAGATGGAGGAACTGAGTGAAATCCAGGTTAGCCGGGAGGTGGTGTTGGGTAAATTGAACGGATTGAAGGCCGATAAATCCCCAGGGCCAGATAGTCTGCATCCCAGAGTACTCAAGGCGGTAGCCACAGAAATAGTGGATGCGTTAGTGATAATTTTTCAAAATTCCTTAGATTCTGGAGTAGTTCCTGAGGATTGGAGGGTAGCTAATGTAACCCCACTTTTTAAAAAAGGAGGGAGAGAGAAAGCGGGGAATTACAGACCAGTTAGTCTAACATCGGTAGTGGGGAAACTGCTAGAGTCAGTTATTAAAGATGGGATAGCAGCGCATTTGGAGAGTGGTGAAATCATTGGACAAAGTCAGCATGGATTTACGAAAGGTAGATCATGTCTGACAAATCTGATAGAATTTTTTGAGGATGTAACTAGTAGAGTGGATAAGGGAGAACCAGTGGATGTGTTATATCTAGACTTTCAGAAGGCTTTCGACAAGGTCCCGCATAAGAGATTAGCATACAAACTTAAAGCACACGGTATTGGGGGTTCAGTACTGATGTGGATACAGAACTGGCTAGCAGACAGGAGGCAAAGGGTAGGAGTAAACGGATCCTTTTCAGAATGGCAGGCAGTGACTAGTGGGATACCGCAAGGCTCAGTGCTGGGACCCCAGCTATTTACAATATATATTAATGATTTAGACGAGGGAATTCAATGCAACATCTCCAAATTTGCAGATGACACCAAGCTGGGGGGTATAGTTAGGTGTGAGGAGGATGCTTGGAGGCTGCAGGGTGATTTGGATAGGCTGAGTGAATGGGCAGATGCATGGCAGATACAGTATAATGTGGATAAATGTGAGGTTATCCACTTTGGTGGCAAAAACATGAGGGTAGACTATTATCTGAATGGTGGCAGATTAGGAAAAGGGGAGATGCAACGAGACCTGGGTGTCATGGTACACCAGTCATTGAAAGTAGGCATGCAGGTGCAGCAGGCAGTGAAGAAAGCAAATGGTATGTTAGCATTCATAGCGAAAGGATTTGAGTATAGGAGCAGGGAGGTTCTACTGCAGTTGTACAGGGTTTTGGTGAGGCCACACCTGGAGTATTGCGTACAGTTTTGGTCTCCGAATCTGAGGAAAGACATCCTTGCCATAGAGGGGGTACAGAGAAGATTCACCAGACTGATTCCTGGGATGTCAGGACTTTCACACGCTTGTACTCGCTGGAATTTAGAAGATTGAGGGGGGATCTTATAGAAACTTACAAAATTCTTAAGGGGTTGGACAGGCTAGATGCTGGAAGATTGTTCCCGATGTTGGGGGAGTCCAGAACAAGGGGTCACAGTCTAAGGATAAGGGGGAATTCCTTTAGGACCGAGATGAGGAAAACATTCTTTACACAGAGAGTGATGAGTCTCTGGAATTCTCTGCCACAGAAGGTAGTTGAGGCCAGTTCATTGGCTATATTTAAGAGGGTGTTAGATGTGGCACTTGTGGCTAAAGGGATCAGAGGGTATGGAGAGAAGGCAGGTACGGGATACTGAGTTGGATGATCAGCCATGATCATATTGAATGGCGGTGCAGGCTCGAAGGGCTGAATGGCCTACTCCTGGACATATTTTTCTATGTTTCTATGTTTCTAAACATAGAAACATAGAAACATAGAAAATAGGCGCAGGAGGAGGCCATTCGGCCCTTCGAGCCAGCACCGCCATTCAATGTGATCATGGCTGATCATCCACAATCAATAACCCGTGCCTGCCTTCTCCCCATATCCCTTGACTCCACTAGCCCCTGGAACTGTATCCAACTCTCTCTTAAATCCATCCAGTGATTTGGCCTCCACTGCCCTCTGTGGCAGGGAATTCCACAAATTCACAACTCTCTGGGTGAAAAAGGTTGTTCTCACCTCAGTCTTAAATGGCCTCCTCTTTATTCTAAGACTGTGGCCCCTGGTTCTGGACTCGCCCGACATTGGGAACATTTTTCCTGCATCTAGCTTGTCCAGTCCTTTTATAATTGTATATGTTTCTATAAGGTCCTTAATTTCAGAGGCTTCCTACAAAGCTTTGTCCGCAAGCTGACTAGCAAAGTTATTGGAATGCAAGAGCAGGCAGTGGCCCAGATACCAACTATTATTTGAACTGTTCAGAAGTTTGCAAGTGGCTGGCAACTGAGCAGCTGAACAGAGTTCTGGAAACAAGCT
Organism: Raja brachyura; assembly: GCA_963514005.1. The sequence goes on from OY740784.1 coordinate 120,818,976, forward strand.
AACATCACGCGACACGATTTGTAAACATTTGATCTATAGTTCCCTTTGAAAGAGTCAATGTCCCGTGCCAAATCGAACACAATATTGTATAGTGGCAGCCACTATCCATTCAGAATTGTACAGGAATTGTACCCACTTCGCTTGCGGGTGAGAGAAAGGCTCTCATTCCATTCGTTGAGGGCAGATGAAACCGAATGTTTGTGGTCGTTAAGAGAGAACTATCGTCCGTAAATTTCACGCTGCCTCGGAAATGGAGCCAACATAACGTGTCCCAACCCTGGTTATTCCTTCATATGATGAACATTTGATGGCGCTGGGCCTCTACCTGGCAGGATGAAGGGGGGGACCTCATTGAAACTTACCGAATAGTGAATAGAGTGGATGTGGAGAGGATGTTTCCACTAGTGGGAGAGTCTAGGACCAGAGGGCACAGCTTCAGAATTAAAGGACGTTCCTTTAGGAAGGGGATGAGGAGGAATTTCCTTCAGTCAGAGGGTGGTGAATCTATACAACAATATACAATATACAATAGGTACAGGAGTAGGCCATTCGGCGCTTCAAGCCAGCACCGCCATTCAATCTGACCATGGCTGATCATCCACAATCTGTGGAATTCTTTGCCACAGAGGGCTGTGGAGGCCGTCCCACAGTACGAGTTCATTCCAAGAGCTCTCCCGAGTTTAAATAAAATCAAACTCTTGGTAAGCACGGAGAATGAACGTAGCGGGTACGTCGGAGCTCGGGGACGTCTCTTAGCGGTTCGTAACGCTAACGGCAGGTACTCGTGGAGGCTCGCTAACGGCAGGTAAGCACGGGAAGACTGGTGAAGATTTTTCAACGTGATGAAAAATGTCCACGAGAGCCCCGAGTACCGACGAACGGCCATTACCGTAAATCTCCGAGTTCGAATCGGGGCAAACTCGGGCGAGCTCTTGGAATTAACTCGTAAAGAGGGACAGGGGTTTAAGGCAGAGTTGGATAGATTCTTGATTAGTACGGGTGTCAGGTGTTCTGGGGAGAAGGCAGGAGAATGGGGTTAGGAGGGAGAGATAGATCAGCCATGATTGAATGGCGGAGTAGACTTGATGGGCCGAATGGCCTAATTCTACTCCTATCACATGAATTTATAATGTGTTAAAGAAGGAACTGCAGATGCTGGAGAATCGAGAGTTACACAAAAAGCTGGAGAAACTCAGCGGGTGCAGCAGCATCTAAGGAGCGAAGGAGATAGGCTCCCGTCTGGCAAAAGGTACAGAAGCTTGAAAGCGCGCACCACCAGACTCGGGAATAGATATATTCCCATCGCGGTTTGTGTAAAAAAGTTACCCCTCAGGATCCCATTAAATCCTTCCCCCTTCACCCTAAACCTATGTCCAGTTGTTTTCTTAATTCCCCTACTCTGGGCAAGGGAATCTACCCGATCTATTCCTCTAACCATTGTATACACCTTTATTAGATCACCCCACATCCTCCTGCGCTCCAGGGATTAGAGTCCCAGCCTGATCAACGTCTGCCTATAGCTGAGACCCTCGAGACCTGACAACTGATCAGGCACGTGCCGTCAGGGTAGGCAAGGTAGGCACTGCCCACCCTGGCTAAAATTATAACATAGTAATAACTAAATATAAATAATAACGGCATGGGAGAATTATGCCTATGTAAGAGATCGATCTCTTAGGTAGGCATAATTCTCCGTGCCTTCCATCCGCAGCGCTTGTAACACGGGAAGCTCTGTGCAGCCCACGTGCCGTCAGCGCTGCCTGAAGCCGTCAGTTTCAATCGGGGCTGAAGGCAGCAGAAATTCTGCCTTTGCAGCACTGCGCATGCGCATCAGTCTACTGCGCAAGCACAGCGCAAGTTTCTTGGCGGGGCTTTCAACTATGGTTTGTCGTGTACCAATAATGTGGCAAGTACATTTTGTGTATATGTTTTTAAATACCATATTTCCCGGGGTGTGGGGGTGGGGGGGTGGGGGGGAGAGCTCCTTTCACAGCGTTTGGGGAGTCTGGCCCGAGGGAAAGTTGCAGGGAGGGCACGAATGTTATGAAGGAGGGGATCGGGATACTGCCACTTGCGACGCTCCTTGCACGGGGGCGTGCAATGACACCGCATTGAGGCCGGCGGGAGGGGAGAAGAGAGAAGTAGCTCGGGTGGCTGAGCGGCCGCCGGGCCGGACAGCGGAACCTGGCCGCCACCTTAGCACCTTCTGCCGGTCCCCACTCACCTCTGGCAGCTCTCTGTCTAAAAACCTCTCTCCTGCCGCTCGCTGGCCTCACTCATGTCCTTAAATTCTGACAGCGCGATTGCAGTTACTCGGCTGTGGGAATTTAAGGATTTGCAGGAAGCCGCTGACATGAGCGAAGTCGGCGAACGGCAGGTGATAAGTGTTCCGACGGAGAGCACTGCCAGAAATGAGCGGGCCGGCAGAAGGCGCTGGAGTGGCGGCCAGTTCTGCTGTCGGGTCCCGGTGGCCACTTCCCGAGCTGCTTCTATCCCCAGCTACAGTGCGTAGCTTCGCGCCCGGAGAGCTGCGGCAGCGGTGAGTGAGTGAGTTACTGGCAGTATCCCCGACACCCTCCTTCTCAACACTCGTGCCCTCCCCACAACTTTACCCCTGGCACAGACTCTCCACACGCTGTGAAAGGAACTGTTCCCCCAATTGGTCTAGGACTAGGAAGCCTTGGGAAAATTGAAATGTCACTGGTTTTATTTATTTATTTATTTAATGGGGCGAACAATCTGCGCGTGCGCGGTTTAATTTTTTTATGAAAGCGGACTGAGTGCCTACCCTGAGTAATTACTCACGGCACGTGCCTGCAACTGATGTGGGAGCTTGACCGCCCCGACGCGGAGGGTCCGACGGCCAGCTACAGGAGCCAAGATCGCCCGTCAACGGAAGGCTCGAGGCCCCCGACCGCAGGAGGACAAAGAAGGGAAGACATTGGCCGTTGTTTTCGCCTTCCATCACAGTGAGGAATGTGGAGGAGTCACTGTGGTGGATGTTTGTGGTAAAATGTGTTTAGTGTGTTGTGTCTTGGTGATTTATATTGGTACGAGTGTACGGCAAATCAAAATTCCTCGTGTGTTGCAAAACATACTTGGCTAATAAAGTAGAATTATGATTATGAATATGACATCCTCGTAAATCTTCTCTGTGCCATTTTCCCAGCTGCTGTGAACGTATTCCTTTGGCCATTTTGGCCCAAAATGAATTTTTTCAAAAACTATTTACCGGGACATGGTCCAACATTGCAATCATGATCAATCAATGAGACGACAAGATTCTCCTGCCCAACTAAATAAGAGCAGAGGTCGCTTCAAACTAAACAAACCTTCGGAGAACATGCCTCGTTCCATCGATATCCAGCTCCTGTGCTTGCGAAAAACAGGGAGATTTAAACGATGATTGACTCAATAGGCAATAGGTGCAGGAGTAGGCCATTCGGCCCTTCCAGCCAGCACCGCCATTCAACGTGTTAATGGCTGATCATCCCCAATCAGTACCCCGTTCCTGCCTTCTCCCCGTATCCCCTGACTCCGCTATCTAACTAAACTAAATCTAACTCAAACTAAGATTAGACAACACCAATTTCTCCAGCCTCTCCAAAGACCAGACCTCTTTGAGCTACCAAATCCTCGCCAACCGTCGATCACACATTCACATTAGATCTACGTTATCCCACTTTCTCATCCACTCTCGACACACTACCGAGGGCCAATTAACCTACAAACCCGCACGTCTTTGGGATGTAGGAGGAGCCCAGAGCACCCAGAGGAAACCCATGTGGTCACGGGGAGAGCGTACAAACTCCACATGGACAGCACACGAAGTCAGGATGGAACCCGGGTCCCTGGGGCTGTGAGGCAGCAGCTCTACCCACTGCGCCACCGTCATGGCAGATCTATCTCTCCCTCCCAACCCCATTCCCCTGCCTTCTCCCAGTAACCCCTAACACCCGTACTAATCAAGAACCTATCTATCTCTGCCTTACAAATATCCACTGACATAGCCTCCACCGCCTTCCGGAATTCCAAAGATTCACCACCCTCTGACTAAAGAAATTCCTTCTCATCTCCTTCCCAAGGGAACTTCCTTTAATTCTGAGGCTATGACCTGGACTCTCCCACCAGTGGAAACATCCTCTCCACATCCACTCTATCCAGGCCTTTCACTTTTCATTCTTCTTTCATTCTTTCCCCCCTTCATCCTTCTAAACTCCAGCGAGTACAGGCCCAGCGCCGACAAACGCTCATCATATGTTGGGTTACACAAAAAGCTGGAGAAACTCAGCGGGTGCAGCAGCATCTAAGGAGCGAAGGAGATAGGCGACGTTTCGGGTCGAGACCCTTCTTCAGACTGGTCAGGGATCAGGGAAACGAGAGATATAGATAGTGATGTGGGGAGATAAAGAACAATGAATGAAAGATATGCAAAAAAGTATCGATGATAAAGGAAACAGGCCATTGTAAGCTGTTTGTGGTGTGAAAATGAGAAGCTAGTGCGACTTGGGTGGGGGAGAGATAGAGGGAGAGGGAATGCCAGGGCCCGAGGGCTGAGGGAGAGGTGGGAAGGGGAGGGGGCAGCCTGGGTTAACAGAATTGAGAAAATTCAATGTTTAAGCCCAGAGGATGCAGACTCCCCAAGCGGAATATGAGGTGCTGTTCCTCCAACTTGCGGTGTTGCTCACTCTGGCCGTGGAGGAGGCCCAGGACCGAGAGGTCGGATACGGAATGGGAGGGGGAGTTGAAGTGCTGAGCCACCGGGAGGTCGGGTTGGTTATTGCGGACCGAGCGGAGGTGTTCGGCGAAACGATCGCCCAGCCTCCGCTTGGTCTCACCGATGTAGATCAGCTGGCATCTGGAGCAACGGATGCAGTAGATGAGGTTGGAGGAGGTGCAGGTTAACCCACTCATTCCTGGGATCGTTCTTGTAAACCTCCTCTGGACCCTCTCCAGAGCCGGCACATCCTTCCTCAGTTATGGTGCCCAAAATTGCTCACAATATTCCAAATGTGGCCTGACCAGCGCCTTATAGAGCCTCAGCATTAAATCCCTGTTTTTGTATACAAGCCCTCGTGAAATAAATGCTAGCATTGTGTTTGCTTTCTATGGATCGCATTATTTATCGGCCTGTCCCACTTAAGTGATTTTTTTAGCCGACTACAGGTGACTGCCCGAAAAATTTTCAACGTGTTTTAACGTGTTGAAAATGTTTTGGCGACAATTTGGGCTGACGTAGGTTGTTTAGGTTGTTGTAGGTGCTGTCGTAGGTTGTGGTCAGGTTAATATAGGTTATCGCCGGTGCTGACCTCGGTGAATTCCATTGTCCTAGTCGCTGGCAGTTGCCTAAAGAATCGCCTAAAGGGCCTGTCCCACCAGCGTGCAACTCCATGCGATGAGCGCGACCTAACGTGGTCGCTTGAGCCATCCAGCGTCGCGGGGCCGGTCCCACTTCGATCGCCGGAGCCGTGCGGAATTGTGCGGAGTTCGTCCCGACATCGCGCGGGGCTCCGAAAAACTGACCGTGTTCAAAAATTCCGCGCGGCAATGGCTTGTCGGCTCGCAGTCGCCTCGACGCATTACACACCGCCTCGACATCGTGCCTCCGTGACCCTCTCTGTAGGTGCCTCCGTGACCCTCTGTGTGTGTGCCTCTGTGCCCCTCTCTGTGTGCCCCTCTCTGTCCTGGCGAACTTACCTTTAAGACTTCACTCCAAGTTCGCCTCACTCTGCGCCGCGTTGCGCCACTCACCCGACCTCCACGCGGCCCCCGCTGCCGGTTTGGTCGCGCTTGCCGCATGCAGGCGCATCCTGGTGGGAACGGCCCTGTGCAGGGGATCACCCGACCCCCGCGCGGCCCCCGCTTCTACTTTGATCGCTTTCACCGCATGGAATCGCATGCTGGTAGGACAGGCCCTTAAGTGGAACAGGCCCGTATGTATTAACAAGATCCGAGCATCCAAAACTCTCCAAAGAGAGTTAAGGGCCTGTCCCACTTGCCGATTTTTTTGGCGACAGCCAGCCACCAAAAATTTGCGGCGTGATTAGGCGTGACACGGCAGTGACGGGGCGTGATGACGTATTGACGCGCGATGTTTTTTTTCAAGTGTCGTAACAATTTTTTTGTCGCCGCTGGATTTTGAAATGTTCAAAATCTTTCGGCGAGACTGATATGACGCCGGCAGTGGCGGGAAAATATCAGCAAGTGGGACAGGCCCTTTACTCCGGCATTTGGTGACTTTCTTCAGTGGAATCGTTAAGGGCCTGTCCCACCAGCATGCAACTCGATGCGATTAGCGCGACCTAACGTGGTCGCTTGAGCCGTGCGGCGTCGCGGGGCCGGTCCCACTTCGATCGCCGGAGCCGTGCGGAATTGTGCGGAGTTCGTCCCGAGTTCGTCCCGACGCCGCGCGGGGCTCCGAAAAACCGACAATGTCCAAAAATCCCGCGCGGCAACGGTTTGTCGGCTCGCAGTCGCCGCGACATTTACACACCGCCCGGACATCGTGCCTCCGTGAAACTATTTGTAAGTGCCTCCGTGACCCTCTCTGTGTGTGGCTCCGTGGCCCTGTGTGTGTGTGTGCCTCTGTGCCCCTCTCTGTGTGCCCCTCTAAGTCCTGGCGAACTTACCTTGGACTTGCTTCAAGTTCGCCTCGCTTTGCGCCGCGTTGCGCCACTCACCCAACCTCCGCGCGGCCCCTACTGCCGGTTTAGTTGCGCTTGCCGCATGCAGGCGCATGCTGGTGGGACCGGCCCTGTACAGGGGATCACCCGACCTCCGCGCGGCCCCCGCTGCCGGTTTGATCGCGTTCATCGCATATAGTTGCGTGCTGGTGGGACAGGCCCTTTACTTTCTAGAGCTCAAGCAGCACATTAACACAGTGCCTCTGACTGACTTAAACCAGAAGGCAAACCCACTTTCAAATCTGCTGGAATAACAGGAAAGTTAAATGAAGCCTTAAAGGATTTGTAGTCAGCAAAAAAATATATAACCAGAGAACTGGCCTGACATCACTCTGTTGTATCATCGCCAGGGTTACGCCCTCGATATCTTGGCACAAAATTACAGCATCATTTCCTTGGTTATGAAACAGATGTATTTGTTTCTGGAATAAGGACGAGGCCAAGAGTAAAAATATCTTCGACTGGGAATGTTGGAAGTTATGGAAGCAACCAGGTCTAAAGTAACCATAGATTTCTACATGGACAGGACTGGTTCGGACTCTCCGAACAAGGGTCTTGACCCGAAATGTCAGCTATTCCCTCTCTCAAGAGATGCCGCCTGACCCGCTGAGTGGCTCCAGCTTTTTGTGTCTATCTCAGGTTTGGAGGGATGTGGGCCAAACGCTGACAGATGGGACGAGTGCAGATGGTGCATGTTGGTCAGTGTGGGCAGAGTTGGCCTATTTCCACACTGTATGACTCCATCAACATCTCACTGTCAAACCATTTAGACTCGATATTCAATATTTAATGGGTGCCTTGCAGCGCCAGAGATCGGGTGACTACGGGTGCCGTCTGTACGGAGTTTGTACGTTCTCCCCGTGACTGCGTGCATTTTCTCCAGCTTCCTCCCACACTCCAAAGACAATCGACAATAGACAATAGGTGCAGGAGTAGGCCATTCGGCCCTTCAAGGCAGCACCACCATTCAATGTGATCATGGCTGATCATCCCCAATCAGTACCCCGTTCCTGCCTTCTCCCCATGTCCCCTGACTCCGCTATCTTTAAGAGCCCCATCTAGCTCTATCTTGAAAGTATCCGGAGAACCGGCCTCCACCGCCCTCTGAGGCAGAGAATTCCACAGACTCACCACTCTCTGCGTGAAGAAGTGTTTCCTCGTCTCCATTCTAAATGGCTTACCCCTTATTCTTAAACTGTGGCCCCTGGTTCTGGACTCCCCCAACATCGGGAACATATTTTCTGCCTCTAGCGTGTCCAAACCCTTAATAATCTTATATGTTTCAGTGAGATCCCCTCTCATCCTACTAAACTCCAGAGTATACAAGCCCAGCCGCTCCATTCTCTCAGCATATGACAGTCCCGCCATCCCGGGAATTAACCTTGTAAACCTACGCTGCACTCCCTCAATAGCAAGAATGTCCTTCCTCAAATTAGGAGACCAAAACTGCACACAATACTCCAGGTGTGGTTTCACTAGGGCCCTGTACAACTGCGGAAGGACCTCTTTGCTCCTCCTCAACTCCTCTTGTTCTGAAGGCCAACATGCCATTCGCTTTCTTCACTGCCTGCAGTACCTGCATGCTTACTTTCATAGGGTTACACAAAAAGCTGGAGAAACTCAGCGGGTGCAGCAGCATCTAAGGGGGGAAGGAGATAGGCGACGTTTCGGGTCGAGACCCTTCTTCAGACTGCTTACTTTCATAGACTGATGAACAAGGACCCCCCAGATCTCATTGTTTTTCCCCTTTTCCCAACTTGACACCATTTAGATAATAATCTGCCTTCCTGTTTTTGCCACCAAAGTGGATAACCTCACACATATCCACATTAAACTGCACCTGCCATGCATCTGCCCACTCCCCCAACCTGTCCAAGTCACCCTGCATTCTCATAGCATCCCCCTCACAGTTCACACTGCCACCCAGGTTTGTAGGTTCCATGGCTTCGGTAGAAATTGTAAATTGTCCTTAGTGTGTGTAGGACAGTGCTAATGTATAAATGATTGCTGGTCGGCGCGGACTCGATGAGCCGAAGGGACTGTTTCCGCGCTGCATCTCTAAACTAAACTAATTAAAAACCATTTGGCATGATAAAAAAAATTGCCAACACATTTCTCTTGTGAATGCTTTTTACGGCCAAGTCATAGTTACAGGTATCCATAACCTTCGAACATGCTGAACACTTGTCTGAAGAAGGGTCCTGACCCGAAACGTCACGCACCCATGTTCTCCAGAGATGCTGCCTGACCCGCTGAGTTAACCTCCGCCAATGTTAGTGCAGTATTAGCAGGGATCCAAACCTCACGCGCCAAATATTCGTTATTCCCTTATCACGTACCTGAACACTCTGAACGCTCGATTGGAATCGTATATCGTCTTTCCGCTGACTGGATAGCACGCAACCGAAGCTTTTCACTTGTGACCGTGAACTAAACTGAACTAAACGAAAAAAATAGTTTAAGAAAGAACTGCAGATGCTGGAAAAATCAACGGCCGACAAAAATGCTGGAGAAACTCAGCGGGCGAGGCAGCATCTGTGGAGCGAAGGAATAGGTGACGTTTCGGGTCTCCTATTCCTTCGCTCCATAGATGCTGCCTCGCCCGCTGAGTTTCTCCAGCATTTTCATCCCCCTAAGCCAAAGAAAATTTATATTTTGCATTTTTTAATTAGTCAACCAGTCTGTGGACTGGTCTATAAACGCTGAGTATTTAGTCTGAAAAAAACCTTCTGAGTAGAGTCTGAAGAACGGTCCCGACCCGAAAACGTCAGTGACGCATCCTATTTCTCCCGAGATGCTGCCTGTCCCGCTGAGTTACTCCAGCTTTTTGTGTGTACCCTCTGTAAATAACGATATATTGTAAATGTCAGCCTTGGGAAATAGCAGTACAATAGGGCACTTGCGTTTAAAGTAATGTTGTCCGAAGCAGCTTTGCAAAATAGCAAACCTGTCTCGTGCCTTGACCAGGTTTACTGTGATATCAGAGCCCGTGTTGCAAGGAAAGGTCAAATCTAGACAAACAGCTCTGAAGGTTACTCTAAACAAATTCTGGTAAATTATTGCTGTATTTATTACTGCTTTGCATGTAAAAATAAAGCTACACTTCACCATGTAATGTAGGCAGAGGTGGCTTAGTTTCGTGTTCTAGATTTAGAGGCATAGAAACACAGCGCGGAAACAGGCCCTACACAACCCCTCCACCCCCCCCCCCCCCCCGAGACTGCACCGACCAGCGATCACCCCGTACACCAACATCACCGTAGATTAACACTATCATACACACGCTAGAGACTATTTTTACATTTACGGCAAGCCGGGTCTTTGGAGCGTGGGAGGAAACCGAAGATCTCGGAGAGAATTCACGGGGGGGAGGGCACGAACTCGGTGCAGACAGCACGATCCGCGGTCGGGATCGAACCCGGGTCTCTGGCGCCGAAAGAGCTGCAAGGCGGCAACTCCATCGCTGCGCCGCCGTGACGTCCCGGCGTAACGCTGTCATCTGGCACACAGACTGATTTAATGGCCCAGTCAACCTTCGCAGTTCATCGCTGCTAAGTCATGCGGATAATGCGGTGAAATGGATTCCAAGATAAACACTAATGAGCAAGTTCATAACAGCAAGTCAGCTAATGTATCAGGCAACCGAATCATCCGAGCACAACCAGAGAGCAGTGCTGAACTACTATCCACCTCTTTGGAGACCCTCGGACTATCCTTGACCGGACTTTGCTGGCTTCACCTTGCACTAAACGTTATTCCCTTATCATGCATCAGTACACTGTGGACGGCTCGATTGTAATCACGTGTTGTCTTTCCGCTGACTGGTTAGCACGCAACAAAAAGCTTTTCACTGTACCTCGGTACACGTGACAATAAACTAAACTGAAACTGAACTGAAACAGTGTGTAGATACAAAATGCTGGAGTAACTCAGTGGGACAGGCAGCATCTCTGGAGAGAAGGAATAGGTGACGTTTCAGGTAGAGACAACTTCTTCGGACTGATATCGGGGAGGGGGCGGTACACAGATAATGTGTGTGCTCTTATTCTGAATACCCAATACCAACTTTGAAATAAAACCTGAGTCAATCTATGTGACAATAGACAATAGACAATAGGTGCAGGAGTAGGCCATTCGGCCCTTCGAGCCAGCACCGCCATTCAATGTGATCATGGCTGATCATCCCCAATCAGTACCCCGTTCCTGCCTTCTCCCCATATCCCCTGACTCCGCTATCTTTAAGAGCCCTATCTAGCTCTCTCTTGAAATTATCCAGAGAACCGGCCTCCACCGCCGTCTGAGGCAGAGAATACCACAGACTCACAACTCTCTGTGAGAAAAAGTGTTTCCTCATCTCTGTTCTAAATGGCTTACCCCTTATTCTTAAACTTTGGGCACTGGTCTCCAAATCTGAGGAAAGATATTCTTGCCATAGAGGGGGTACAGAGAAGGTTCACCAGACTGATTCCTGGGATGGCACGACTTTCATATGAAGAAGGACTGGATAGACTCGGCTTGTACTCGCTAGAATTTAGAAGATTGAGGGTTGATCTTATAGAAACTTACACAATTCTTAAGGGGTTGAACAGGCTAGATGCTGGAAGATTGTTCCCGATGTTGGGGAAGTCCAGAACAAGGGGTCACAGTTTAAGGATAAGGGGGAAATATTTTAGAACAGAGATGAGAAAAACATTTTTCACAATGAGTGGTGAGTCTCTGGAATTCTCTGCCACAGAAAGTAGTTGAGGCCAGTTCATTGGCTATATTTAAGACTGTGTTAGAGGGATCAGGGGGTATGGAGAGAAGGCAGGTACGGGATACTGAGTTGGATGATCAGCCATGATCATATTGAATGGCGGTGCAGGCTCGAAGGGCCAAATGGCCTACTCCTGCACCTATTTTCTATGTTTCTATGTTTCTATGGTTCTGGACTCCCCCAACATGGGGAACATGTTTCTAGCATCTAGCGTGTCCAAACCCTTAATAATCTTACATGTTTCAATAAGATCCGATCTCATCCTAAATTGCAGAGTATCCATGCCAGGAATTAACCTTGTGAACCTATGTTGCACTCCTTCAATAGCAAGAATGTCTTTCTTCAAATCTGGAGATCAAAACTGCACACACTGCAATTAGGCATGTGCAGAGTTGTGGAATTACCACCCAGTGTTTCAAAGTAATTGTGGTGAGCCCTTCGACGTTTCGGGTCCTATGTGAGATAGCAAACTGGGTCCAAATGAGATCAGACACAGATAGCCATTTCCTCTTAGACATGTAATAAATCACATTGCTTACAGTCTAGAAACTTACAAAATATATTAAGGTGTAAAAGGACAAAGAATAAGGGGTAGGCCATTCAGGACTGAGATGAGGAACTGACATATGATGAAAGAATGAGCCGACTGGGCTTGTATTCACTGGAATTCAGAAGGTTGAGAGGGGATCTTATAGAAACATAAAATTCTTAGAGGATTGGACAGGTTAGATGCAGGAAACAATGTTCCCGATGTTGGGGGGAGTCCAGAACCAGGGGTCACAGTTTAAGAATAAGGGGTCGGCCATTTAGGACTGAGAGGAGGAAAAACTTTTTCACCCAGAGGGTTGTGAATCTGTGGAATTCTCGGCCACAGAAGGCAGTGGAGGCCACTGGATGTTTTCAAGAGAGAGTTAGATTTAGCTCTTAGGGCTAACGGAATCAGGGGATATGGGGAGAAAGCAGGAACGGGGAACTGATTGTGGATGATCAGCCATGATCATATTGAATGGCGGTACTGGCTCAAAGGGCCGAATGGCCTGCTCCTGCACCTAACTTCAATGTTTCTATGACACAATGTACTGGAGTAACACAGCGGGACAGGCAGAATCTCCAAAGAACATCGATAAGTGACGTTTGGTCGGGACCCTTCTTCAGACAATAAAGGGCCTGTCCCACTTGGGGATTTTTTCCGGCGACTGCCAGCGTCATATCAGTGTCGCCAAAAGATTTTGAACATTTCAAAATCCAGCGGCGACAAAACAAATATTGCGATACTTGAAAAAAACACCGCGCGTCAATACGTCATCACACCCCGTCACGCCACAAATTTTTCGGTGACCCGATACGTCAGTCAATGATGCCGGCAGCCGCCAAAAAAATCGCCAAGTGGGACAGGCCCTTCAGGGTCCCAAGGAAGACCTTTACATATCTCTCGTTTCCCTCTCCCCTGACTCTTCGTCTCAACCCGAAACGTCACTCATTCCTTCTCTCCAGAGACGCTGCCTGACCCGCTGAGTTACTGGAGCTTTTTGTGTCTATCTTCAGTGTAAACCAGCATCTGCAGTTCCTTCCTGCACACTTCTTATACTGGTGTCAGTTCTATTATTTGCAATGAATACTGATATAGAACTTAGACCAGTGGAGCATTGGTACAGGCCCTTCATCCCATCATGCCTGGGCCAAAGATAGAGCGTTGAACAGAGCAACATAATCAAGGACCAGTCGCACCCCGCTCACTCCCTCTTCTCCTCTCTCCCTTCAGGTAAGATTCCCAGAGGTATGAAAAAAAAACACATACCTCCTGATTCAGGGACATAGAGTCATAGAGTAGACACAAAATGCCGGAGTAAAGGGCCTGTCCCACCAGCATGCACCTCCATGCGATGAGCGCAACCTTACGTGGTCGCTTGAGCCGTCCGGCGTCGCGGGGCCGGTCCCACTTCGATCGCCGGAGCCGTGCGGAATTGTGCGGAGTTCGTCCCGACATCGCGCGGGGCTCCGAAAAACTGACTATGTTCAAAAATTCCGCGCGGCAACGGCTTGGCGGCTCGCAGTCGCCTCGACGCATTACGCACCGTCTCGACGTCGTGCCTCCGTGACCCTTCTGTAGGTGCCTCCGTGACCCTCTCTGTGTGTGGCTCCGTGGCCCTCTGTGTGTGTGCCTCTGTGCCCCTCTCTGTGTGCCCTTCTCTGTCCTGGCGAACTTACCTTTAAACTTTGCTCCAAGTTCACCTCACTTTGCGCCGCGCTGCGCCACTCACCCGACTTCCCCGCGGCCCTCGCTGCCGGTTTGGTCGCGCTTGCCGCATGCAGGCGCATGCTGGTGGGAACGGCCCTGTACAGGGGATCACCCGACCTCCGCGCGGCCCCCACTGCCGGTTTGATCGCGCTCATCGCATGGAGTCGGATGCTGGTAGGACAGGCCCTTAACTCAGCGGGACAGGCAGCATCTCTGGAGAGAAGGAATGGACGATGCTTCGGGTCGAGACCCTTCTTCAGACTCATGTCCGGGGAGGAGAGACAAAGATAGAATGTAGTCGGAGACAGTAAGACTGGTGGGAGAACTGGGAAGGGGGAGGGGATGGAGGGAGAGGGAAAGCAAGGGCTATCTGAAGTTAGAGAAGTCAATGTTCATACCGCTGGGGTGTAAGCTGCCCAGGCGAAATATGAGGTGCTGCTCCTCCAATTTGCGCTGGGCCTCACTCTGACAATGGAGGAGGCCCAGGACTGAAAGGTGAGATTGGGAATGGGAGTTGAAGTGCTGATCCACCTGGAGATCAGATTGGTTAAGACGGACTCAAGTAGAGTCATAGAGTGATACAGTGTAGAAACAGGCCCTTCGGCCCAACTTGTCAACTAGTCCCACCTGCCTACATTTGGTCCATTTCCCTCCAAACTTTGACAGTTTCTTCCCAGCTGTTATCGGGCAACGGAACCTTCAAATCAACAAATGGAGAACAGTCCTGGCCTCCCATCCACCTCATTGGAGACCCTCAGACTCTCTTTAATTGGATATTTAAAGAATGAATGAATGAATAAGTCCATTGGCCAAGTATTCACATACAAGGAATTTGCCTTGGTGCTCCACCCACAGTGACAACATGACATACAGTGACAGTTAGGAATGACACCTAAGGCACTAATAATAAAACATTATTGATTAAACATGTGAATTAAATAAAATACCGGAGCAAAAGGAGGCTACAGATTTTTGGTTATTGAGTTGAGCTACTACTTGTAGGTATGTTACAAACGTTACCTTGAGCAGCGCTGCAGTTCTGCCGCTCCCCGTGTGCGTGACTTTGGCGCCTTTCAGAGGGGGGCGGGCTTAAAGTGCTGTTTTTCTTCAGACTGGGAAAATCGATCCATGTCGGGCGATTTTGTTGCGGAAGAAAAATCGCTCCGACATTTCATTCATGAATATTTTTAAATTACTCTAGATTATTTATTAACTAGAGTAATTTAAAAATCACCTTCAAAAGCCGTGAGCGCCGACAACCGGAAGGATTTTGCGTAGGGGAGAAAAAAAGGTACACAGTTTATTTTTATATTAAAAGTTGGTTTTTCGGGAGGCTTTAATCATATTTTCATGTTGCGAAATGGGGTCCAAAAAAATGCATGCACCAACAGTATTTTTCTTCCCGACTTCACCGCTAACCGCAACGTTCCTATCCACCGCATTCCACTAAAACCCACTCACTAGTTGATTTAAATGGCCATTAATTTACAGGCATTAAACACTAAATTCCTTCCATTTGGCCCAGAAATTCATGAAAATGAGATTTAAAAATTATGTTATATTGTGGATTATTGTGTGAATGTTATTTGGACACTTAGGCAATTTAAAAAAAGTTTATCTTTTCTTAAGAAATGGATAGATGTTTAGATCTACTCATTGAATTTTGTAATTAGCTACAATTAGATAACTAACTAATTATATGCTTTAATTTCAGGTCATCCAAGTAAGATTGTTTCGTATTTGTTTCAGAATGCTTCAATCTATAATTACTGAAAATTTCATTGAGTTCTCTTAATTTTTAAGAAAGTTATGGGCTTTTAACTGTTCTAGATCACAGCTTTTGAGTTAAGTCAATTGAAAGGCAATGGGGAACAAGATGCTAATTACCGAGTATGAAAATGGCCATAACTTTCTTAATACTGAAGATATGAAAGTGAATTAGGTGTCAAATTAAACTTCTTTTTATGCTTTATCTGATGGGATAAATTGCAGACTTGATTTTTAAAATCTCAAAATTTTGTAACGTTGCTAATTCATTCATTCAGCTCAAACTGAGTTGAATGAACTCAAATCTGCCAGGAGGTTCTTTTAGGAAGGCGATGAGGAGAAATTTCATCAGTTAGAGGGTGGTGAATCTGTGGAATTCATTGCCACAGAAGGCTGTGAAGGCCAAGTCAATAGATATTTTTAAGGCAGAGATAAAAGCTGTCTTTATGTCTGGCTGTGGCAGCTTTGACAGTCCATACTGCAGATGCTGGAGGCAGACAAAAATGCTGGAGAAACTCTGCAGGTGAGGCAGCATCTATGGAGCGAAGGAATAGGTGACGTTTCGGCTCGAGACCCTCCTTCAGTCTGATGTGGGGGCGGGAGGGGCGGCAAGAAGAAGGGAAGAGGCGGGGACAGTGGGCTGTGGGTAGTGCTGGCTCGTAGGGTCGAATTGCCTGCTCCGGCACCTATTTCTCTATGTTTCTATGTGGTCGGTAACCGGAGCACCAGGAGGAAACCCACGCGGTCACAGGGAGAACGTGCAAACTCCACACAGACAGCACCCGAGGTCGGGATTGAACCGGGGTCTCTGGCGCCGTGAGGCAGCAGCTCTACCCATTGCACCTCAGTGCCGCCCTGTACTATGAGGGCCAAGGGGAATAGGATTCGAACAAATAGTCTACAAGATCGGTGAAAACATTCCTAGCGAGGGACCTCTTGAATCCATGGATACAAAGTGAAATATCTCCTAATTAATAGCGCTGTTAATGCCTGTTGTCTGGGCTACAGCTGAAACATTTGGTTTACTTGGGCAAAGTTGAGTTCGAAAGCATTAGCAATAGTCCCCATGCCTGTAAAACCCGCCAGAGGAGGTTTACAAGAATGATCCCAGGAATGAGTGGGTAAACCTATGATAAGAGTTTGTCGACACTAGGCCTGTACTCGCTGGAGGTTAGAGGCGGGGGGACCTCATTGAAACGTACAGAATAGTGAAAGGCTTGGATGGAGTGGATGTGGAGAGGATGTTTCCACTAGTGGGTGAGTCTAGGACCAGAGGTCACAGCTTCAGAATTAAAGGACGTTCCTTTAGGTAGGAGAAAAGGAGGAATTTCTTTAGTCAGAGGGTGGTGAATCTGTGGAATTCTTTGCCTCAGAAAGTTGTGGAAGTCAAGTCAGCGGATATTTTTAAAAGGCAAAGATAGATAGATTCTTGATTAGGACAGGAGGTAATGGGGAATGGGGTTAGGAGGGAGAGATAGATCAGCTATGATTGAATGGCGGAATAGAAACATAGAAACATAGAAATTAGGTGCAGGAGTAGAGGCCATTCGGCCCTTCGAGCCTGCACCGCCATTCAATATGATCATGGCTGATCATCCAACTCAGTATCCCGTACCTGCCTTCTCTCCATACCCTCTGATCCCCTTAGCCACAAGGGCCACATCTAACTCCCTCTTAAATATAGCCAATGAACTGGCCTCAACTACCCTCTGTGGCAGAGAGTTCCAGAGACCCACCACTCTCTGTGTGAAAAAAGTCCTTCTCATCTCGGTCCTAAAGGAATTCCCCCTTATCCTTAACCTGTGACCCCTTGTCCTGGACCTCTCCAACATCGGGAACAATCTTCCTGCATCTAGCCTGTCCAACCCCTTAAGAATTTTGTAAGTTTCTATAAGATCCCCTCTCAATATCCTAAATTCTAGAGAGTACAAACCGAGTCTATGCAGTCTTTGTTCATAAGACAGTCCTGACATCCCAGGAATCAATCTGGTGAACCTTCGCTGCACTCCCTCTATGGCAATAATGTATTTCCTCAGATTTGGAGACCAGAACTGTACGCAATACTCCAGGTGTGATCTCACCAAGACCCTATACAACTGAAGTAGAACCTCCCTGCTCCTGTACTCAAATCCTTTTGCTATGAATAGTCTTGATGGGCCGAATGGCCTAATTCTATGATCCCTTATGACCTTATGAAAACAGTAACATTTTAAGCTTCCGAAAGGAGGATCTTTAAGATAAATGCCCCCCATATAAAGATAACGTTTGGAAGCAGACCCTTCGGCCCATGTGTCCCCTGCACACTAATACTATCCTACAGGGCAGGGTACATTTACAATTTGCAGAAGGCAATTAACCTCCACACCCGCACGTCTTTGGAGTGTGGGATAAAAGCAGAGCACCCGGGGAAAAACCCACGCGGTCACGGGGAGAACGTACAAACTCCGTACAGACAGCGCCAGTGGTCAGGATCGAACCCGGGTCTCCGGCACTGTGTGGCGGCAACTCTATAAGATCACCCCATGTCCTCCTGCGCTCCAAGGGATCGGGTCCCGGGCTACCCAGCCTCTCCCTACAGCTCAG
The DNA here is from genome assembly GCA_963514005.1 of Raja brachyura. Next base: position 120,837,004 of record OY740784.1, read on the forward strand.
GCCCTCGAATGCTGGCAACATCCTCGTGAATCTTCCCTGCACACTTCCCAGCCAGCGTAGGACACAGTGCAAAATGGAGGCACCGTCAGTGGCTCTCTCCACAACGAACTTAGTTAACATTGGGTGCCTGAGTCCGACACACTACTTAATGAAGCAATGTAATGTGATTAAGGGCCTGTCCCACCAGCATGCAACTCTATGCGATGAGCGCGACCTAACGTGGTCGCTTGAGCCGTCCGGCGTCGCGGGGCCGGTCCCACTTCGATCGCTGGAGCCGTGCGGAATTGTGCGGAGTTCGTCCCGACACCGCGTGGGCTCCGAAAAACTGACTATGTCCAAAAGTCCCGCGCGGCAACGGCTTGTCAGCTCGCAGTCGCCTTGACATTTACACACCGCCCCGACATCGTGCCTCCGTGAACCTATTTGTAAGTGCCTCCGTGACCCTCTATGTGTGTGGCTCTGTGGCCCTGTATGTGTGTGTGTCTCTGTGCCCCTCTCTGTGTGCCCCTCTAAGTCCTGGCGAACTTACCTTGGACTTGCTTCAAGTTCGCCTCACTTTGCGCCGCGTTGCGCCACTCACCCGACCTCCGCGCGGCCCCCGCTGCCAGTTTGGTCGCGCTTGCCGCCTGCAGGCGCATGCTGGTGGGAACGGCCCTGTACAGGGGATCACCCGACCTCCGCGCGGCCCCCACTTCTAGTTTGATCGCGCTCATCGCATGGAGTTGCATGCGTGTAGGACAGGCCCTGTCCTACACGAGATAGAGCTCCAGGGGCTAGTGGAGTCGAGGGATATGGGGAGAAGGCAGGCACAGGTTATTGATAGGGTCGATCAGCCATGATCACAATGAATGGCGGTGCTGGCTCAAAGGGCCGAATGGTCTCCTCCTGCACCTATTGTCTATGTTTCTATGTTTCTAATTGTCGCCCGACATGTCACAGAGGGATCGCCACGAGGAGGCTTCTGTTATGATCCACGCGGAAACAGGCCCTTCGGCCCACCGGGTCCGTGCCGACCAGCGATCCCTGCACATTAACACTATTTTTTACATTTACCAAGCCATTTAACCTACAAACCAGTACGTCTTTGGAGTGTAGGGAGGAAACCCAAAGAAACTGGAGGATTGGCGTACTGTGCATGTTGTTCCATTGTTTAAAAAGGGTTCTAAGAGTAAATCTAGCAATTATAGACCTGATAATTAATGGAAAGGATACTTATATATAATCATCTGGATAAACAGGGTCTGATCAAGAACAGTCAACATGGATTTGTGCCTGGAAGGTCATGTTTGACAAACCTTAAATTTTTTGAAGAGGTTACTAGGGAAATTGATGAGGGTAAAGCAGTGGATGTTGTCTATATGGATTTCAGTAAGGCCTTTGACAAGGTTCCTCATGGAAGGATTGTTAAGAAGGTTCAATCTTTGGGTGTTAATGGCGGAGTAGCAAGATGGATTCAACAGTGGCTGAATGGGAGATGCCAGAGAGTAATGGTGGATGGCTGTTTGTCAGGTTGGAAGCCAGTGACCAGTGGGGTGCCTCAGGGATCTGTGTTGGGTCCACTGTTGTTTGTCATGTACATCAATGATCTAGATGATGGGGTGGAAAATTGGATAAGTAAGTATGCAGATGATACTAAGATAGGGGGTGCTGTGGATAATGAAGTAGATTTTCAAAGTCTACAGAGAGATTTGGGCCAATTGGAAGAGTGGGCTGCAAGATGGCAGATGGAGTTTAATGCTGATAACTGTGAGGTGCTACATCTTGGCAGGACAAATCAAAATAGGACGTACATGGTAAATGGTAGGGAATTGAGGAATGCTGTGGAACAGAGGGATCTAGGAATAACTGTGCATAGTTCCCTGAAGGTGGAATCGCATGTAGATAGGGTGGTAAAGAAAGCTTTTGGTGTACTGGCCTTTATAAATCAGAGCATTGAATATAAGAGTAGGGAAGTAATGTTAAAATTGTACAAGGCATTGGTGAGGCCAATTCTGGAGTATGGTGTACAATTTTGGTCACCTAATTATAGGAAGGATGTCAACAAAATAGAGAGAGTACAGAGGAGATTTAGAAACATAGAAAATAGGTGCAGGAGGAGGTCATTCGGCTCTTTGAGCCAGCACCGCCATTCAATATGATCATGGCTGATCATCCCCTATCAATAACCCGTGCCTGTCTTCTCCCCATATCCCTTGACTCCACTAGCCTCTAGAGCTCTATCCAACTCTCTCTTAAATCCATCCAGTGATTTGGCCTCCACTGCCCTCTGTGGCAGGGAATTCCACAAATTCACAACTCTCTGGGTAAAAAAGTTTTTTCTCAGCTCAGTCTTAAATGACCTCCCCTTTATTCTAAGACTGTGGCCCCTGGTTCTGGACTCGCCCAACATTGGGAACATTTTTCCTGCATCTAGCTTGTCCAGTCCTTTTATAATTTTATATGTTTCTATAAGATATACCCCTCATCCTTCTAAACGCCAGTGAATACAAGCCTAGTCTTTTCAATCTTTCCTCATATGACAGCCCCGCCATCCCAGGGATCAATCTCGTGAACCTATGCTGCGCTGCCTCAATCACAAGGATGTCCTTCCTCAGGTTCGGAGACCAAAACTGTACACAATACTCCAGATGTGGTCTCACCAGAGCCCTATACAACTGCAGAAGAACCTCTTTACTCCTATACTGAAATTCTCTTGTTATGAAGGCCAACATTCCATTAGCTTTCTTCACTGCCTGCTGTACCTGCACGCCAACTTTCAGTGACCGGTGTACAAGGACACCCAGGTCTCGTTGTACCTCCCACTTACCTAACCTAACCTATTTATTAGAATGTTGCCTGGGTTCCAGCAACTAAGTTACAGAGAAAGGTTGAACAAGTTAGGTCTTTATTCTTTGGAGCGCAGAAGGTTAAGGGGGAACTTGATTGAGGTCTTTAAAATGATGAAAAGGATAGACAGAGTTGACGTGGATAAGCTTTTCCCATTGAGGGAAGATTCAAACAAGAGGGCATGATTTGAGAATTAAGGGACACAAGTTTAGGGGTAACATGAGGGGGAACTTCTTTACTAGGAGAGTGGTGGCTGTGTGGAATGATCTTCCAGTGGAAGTGGTGGAGGCAGGATCGATTTTAACATTTAAAAGTAAAGTGGATAGGTATATGGACGGGAAGGGAATGGAGGGGTATGGTCTGAGTGCAGGTAGATGGGACTAGGGGAAAATAAATGGTCGGCACGGACTGGAAGGGCCGAGAAGGCCTGTTTCCGTGCTGCAATTGTTATATGGTTATATGAAGAAACGCAGATGTATATCCCAAAATCCTGGGGAGCCGCACGCCACCGCGCGTCACTGCGTCACTGTTTACGTCACCATGCACCATGCGCGCATTACATGCACGTCACACCACGCGCGTTATGCGTCGTGACGCGTAAATGATGTCGCGTAAATGACACCCAAGTGGGACGGGCCCTTAACACTTTACACTTCACACATTCTTCACACAGAGAGTGGTGGGTCTCTGGAACTCTCTGCCACAGAGGGTAGTTGAGGCCAGTTCATTGGCTATATTTAAGAGGGAGTTAGATGTGGCCCTTGTGGCTAAAGGGATCAGGGGGTATGGAGAGAAGGCAGGTACGGGATACTGAGTTGGATGATCAGCCATGATCATATTGAAAGGCGGTGCAGGCTCGAAGGGCCGAATAGCCTACTCCTGCACCTATTTTTCTATGTTTCTATGTTTCTATGTTAAGAGGTTTTATTTAGGTACAATTTAGGCCCGTTGATATGCAGAGAATGGTGGGATATTGATCACATGCAGTCAAACAATAGGTGCAGGAGTAGGCCATTCGGCCCTTCGAGCCAGCACCGCCATTCAATGTGATCACATAGAAACATAGAAACATAGAAAATAGGTGCAGGAGTAGGCCATTCGGCCCTTCGAGCCTGCACCGCCATTCAATGTGATCATGGCTGATCATCCAACTCAGTATCCCGTACCTGCCTTCTCTCCATACCCCCTGATCCCTTTAGCCACAAGTGCCACATCTAACGCCCTCTTAAATATAGCCAATGAACTGGCCTCAACTACCTTCTGTGGCAGAGAATTCCAGAGACTCACCACTCTCTGTGTAAAGAATGTTTTCCTCATTTCAGTCCTAAAGGAATTCCCCCTTATCCTTAGACTGTGACCCCTTGTTCTGGACTCCCCCAACATCGGGAACAATCTTCCAGCATCTAGCTTGTCCAACCCCTTAAGAATTTTGTAGGTTTCTATAAGATCCCCCCTCAATCTTCTAAATTCCATCGAGTACAAACCGAGTCTATCCAATCTTTCCTCATATGAAAGTCCTGACATCCCAGGAATCAGTCTGGTGAATCTTCTGTGTACCCCCTCTATGGCAAGGATGTCTTTCCTCAGATTTGGAGACCAAAACTGTACGCAGTACTCCAGGTGTGGCCTCACCAAAACCCTGTACAACTGCAGTAGAACCTCCCTGCTCCTATACTCAAATCCTTTCGCTATGAATGCTAACATACCATTTGCTTTCTTCACTGCCTGCTGCACCTGCATGCCTACTTTCAATGACTGGTGTACCATGACACCCAGGTCTCGTTGCATCTCCCCCTTACCTAATCTGCCACCATTCAGATAATAGTCTACCCTCATGTTTTTGCCACCAAAGTGGATAACCTCACATTTATCCACATTGTACTGCATCTGCCATGCATCTGCCCATTCACTCAGCCTATCCAAATCACCCTGCAGCCTCCAAGCATCCTCCTCACACCTAACTATACCCCCCAGCTTGGTATCATCTGCAAATTTGGAGATGTTGCATTGAATTCCCTCGTCCAAATCATTAATATATATTGTAAATAGCTGGGGTCCCAGCACTGAGCCTTGCGGCACCCCACTAGTCACTGCCTGCCATTCTGAAAAGGACCCGTTTACTCCTACCCTTTGCCTCCTGTCTGCTAGCCAGTTCTCTATCCACATCAATACTGAACCCCCAATACCGTGTGCTTTAAGTTTGTATGCTAATCTCTTATGCGGGACCTTGTCGAAAGCCTTCTGAAAGTCTAGATATAACACATCCACTGGTTCTCCCTTATCCACTCTACTAGTTACATCCTCGAAAAATTCTATCAGATTTGTCAGACATGATTTACCTTTCGTAAATCCATGCTGACTTTGTCCAATGATTTCACCACTTTCCAAATGCGCTGCTATCCCATCTTTAATAACTGACTCTAGCAGTTTCCCCACTACCGATGTTAGACTAACTGGTCTGTAATTCCCCGCTTTCTCTCTCCCTCCTTTTTTACATGGGGTTACATTAGCTACCCTCCAATCCTCAGGAACTACTCCAGAATCTAAGGAATTTTGAAAAATTATCACTAATGCATCCACTATTTCTGTGGCTACCTCCTTGAGTACTCTGGGATGCAGACTATCTGGCCCTGGGGATTTATCGGCCTTCAATCCATTCAATTTACCCAACACCACCTCCCGGCTAACCTGGATTTCACTCAGTTCCTCCATCTTATTTGACCCCCGTTCCACTGCTATTTCCGGCAGATTATTTATGTCTTCCTTGTGAAGACAGAACCAAAGTAGTTATTCAATTGGTCTGCCATGTCCTTGTTCCCCATGATCAATTCACCTGTTTCTGACTGCAAGGGACCAACATTTGTTTTAACTAGTCTCTTTCTCTTTACATATCTATAAAAACTTTTGCAGTCAGTTTTTATGTTCCCTGCCAGTTTCCTTTCATAATCTATTTTCCCTTTCCTAATTAAGCCCTTTGTCCTCCTCTGCTGGATTCTGAATTTCTCCCAGTCCTCCGGTAGGCTGCTTTTTCTGGCAAATTTGTATGCCTCATCTTTTGTTTTTATACTATCCCTGATTTCCCTTGTTATCCATGGATGCACCACCTTCCCCGATTTATTCTTTTGCCAAACTGGTATGAACAACTTTTGTACTTCATCCATGCAGTCTTTAAATACCTTCCATTGCACATCCACTGTCAACCCTTTAAGAATCACCTGCCAGTCTATCTTGGCCAATTCACATCTCATACCTTCAAAGTTACCTTTGTTCAAGTTCAGAACCCTTGTTTCTGACTTAATTTTGTCACTCTCCATCCTAATGAAGAACTCAACCATATTATGGTCACTCTTGCCCAAGGGGCCACGCACAACAAGACTGCTAACTAACCCTTCCTCATTACTCAATACCCAGTCTAGAATAGCCTGCTATTCACGGCTATTCACGTGATATATATATCACGGCTGGTCATCCCCAATCAGTACCCCGTTCCTGCCTTCTCCCCATATCCCCTGACTCCGCTATCTTTAAGAGCCCTATCTAGCTCTCCCTTGAAAGTATCCAGAGAACCGGCCTCAACCGCCCTCTGAGGCAGAGAATTCCACAGATTCACAACTCTCTGTGAGAAAAAGTGTTTCCTCATCTCCGTTCTAAATGGCTTACCTCGTATTCTTAAACTGCGGCCCCTGGTTCTGGACTCCCCCAACATCGGGAACATGTTTCCTGCCTCTAGCGTGTCCAAACCCTTAATAATCTTATATGTTTCAATGAGAGCCCACCTCATCCTTCTAAACTCCAGAGTGTACAAGCCCAGCCGCTCCATTCTCTCAGCGTGTGACAGTCCTGCCATCCCGGGGATTAACCTTGTGAACCCAGGCTGCACTCCCTCAATAGCAAGAATGTCCTTCATATATACTCCGCCACTGATCTATCTCTCCCTGTCAACCTCATTCTCCTGCCTTCTCCCCATAACCCCTGACACCCGCACTGATCTAGAATCTGTCAATTCCCGCCTTAAATATATCCCATGACTTGGCCTCCACAGCCGTCTGTCACGATGAATTCCACAGATTCACCACCCTTTTATGCACCACATATGTGGAGCAAACCTCCTGAAAAAGTCCGCTCCAACCCTCAGTTCTTTTAAATCGGGGCTGAAGACTTTTTCGATTTGGCGCTGCCTTTAATTAAGTAAGTAAGTTTATTGGCCAAGTGTTCACATACAAGGAATTTGCCTCGGTGCTCCGCCCGCAAGTAACAACACGACGTACAGTGACAGTTACCAATGACTCAGAAAACACTAAACATTAATAATAATAAAACATTAATGATAAAACACCATTGAAAATTACTTTTAATTTTAATTAAATTAAATAATTATTCATTTCTAACACTGCACCGTAACTTTTATTCTTGTATTTTGCACGTTTTATTCTATTTTAGCTGCTTTTTACTTTATATTCTTTTTAATGACTGATTTTTAATTGCTTTTGATTGCTCTTTGACGCTTTGTGTAACGCGCTTTGAATCGCCTCGTTGCTGAAATGCGCCGTGTAATTACACTTGCTTCCTCGCTTCCTCTCTCGTCTCTTTTCCAAAGGTACGTCCTTTCATTCCGAGGCTGTGGCCTCTGGTCCAAGACTCTCCCACTAGTGGAAACGTCCTCTCCACATCAGGCACGTGCCGTGAGTAATTACTCAGGGTAGGCACTCAGTCCGCTTTAAAAAGAAATTAAACCGCGCACGCGCAGATTGTTCACTCCGTTAAATAAATAAATAAATAAATAAATAACAGTGACATTTCAATTTGCCCAAGGCTTCCTAGTCCTAGACCAATTGGGGGGAACAGTTCCTTTCACAGCGTGTGGAGAGTCTGTGCCAGGGGTAAAGTTGTGGGGAGGGCACGAGTGTTGAGAAGGAGGGTGTTGTGGATACTGCCTTTAACTCACTCACCGCTACCGCAGCTCTCCGGGCGCGAAGCCACGCACTGTAGCTGGGGATAGAAGCAGCTCGGTGAGTGGCCACCGTGACCCGACAGCAGAACTGGCCGCCACTTCAGCGCCTTCTGCTGGCCCGCTCACCTCTGGCAGTGCTCTCCGTCGGAACACCTGTCACCTGCCGTTCGCCGACTTCACTCATGTCAGCGGCTTCCTGCAAATCCTTAAATTCCCACAGCCGAGTAACCTCAATCGTGCTGTCAGAATATAAGGACATGAGTGAGGCCAGCGAGCGGCAGGAGAGAGGTTTTTAGACGGAGAGCTGCCAGAGGTGAGCGGGGACCGGCAGAAGGAGCTAAGGTGGCGGCTGGTTCCGCTGTCCGGCCACTCGAGTTGCTTCTCTCCCCCCCCCCCCCCCCCGCCGGCCTCAATGCGGTGGCATTCCACGCCTCCGTGCAAGGAGCGTCGCAAGTGGATGCTCCCAACCCCTCATTCATAACATTCATGCCCTCCCCGCAACTTTACCCCGGGCCAGACTCCCCAAACGCTGTGAAAGGAGCTCTCCCCCCACCCCCACACCCCGGGAAATACGGTATTTAAAAACATAAACGCAAATGTACTTGCCACATCATTGGTACACGACAAACCATAGTTGAAAGCCCCGCCAAGAAACTTGCGCTGCGCATGCGCAGTAGACTGATGCGCATGCGCAGTGCTGCAAAGGCAGAATTTCTGCTGCCTTCAGCCTCGATTGAAACTGACGGCTTCAGGCAGCGCTGACGGCACGTGGGCTGCACAGAGCTTCCCATGTTACAAGCGCTGCGGATGGAAGGCACGGAGAATTACGCCTACCTAAGAGATCGGTCTCTTACATAGGCATCATTCTCCCATGCCGTTATTATTTATATTTAGTTATTACTATGTTATAATTTTAGCCAGGGTGGGCAGTGCCTACCCAGCCTGCCCTGACGGCACGTGCCTGATCCATATCCACTCCATTCAGGTTTAGTTTAGTTTAGCAGACGCTTCGGCCCACTGAGTCCGCACCGACCAGCGATCCCCGCACATGGTAAACGGTAGGGAATAGTAAGATTGAACGAGAACTTACCAGTTCGAAGGTTGATCTTTATTTCATGAGGAGTCGAAGTGAGGGATTTCGTGAAGAGCCCGCCGGCGCGCATGCTCGACATACTTCAAAGTAGCGGCGTGGAATCACAGAAACCAATCAAAAGAAATGACTTCACATAGTAAGAATGAAACGACTAAGATTACCAGATGAAGGTGATTGAGGGTTGGGCGAGGAGGGCACGAAATCCCTCACTTCGACTCCTCATGAAATAAAGATCAACCTTCGAACTGGTAAGTTCTCGTTCAATCTTACTATTTCATTTCGGAGTCACGTGAGTGACTTCGTGAAGACTTCAAAGCTTCTGTGATGACACGCCCTGGACCACGTCCATGCTGTCACACCACTACCAGGGATGGATGGGAGGAATAACTTGCTGACTAGTCCATACTGCAAAACAAAGCATATTTATTAACAAACAAATCAAAAAAACCCTCATTCGGGGACATCTCCACGTTCTTGCCCCGCATCTAGTACGGCTTCTGCGAACTGTAGAGGCGCAGCGACGGGCCGGTTGTAGAAACGCTGGAACACCGCTTCATTAGCCCATCCTGCTGTGGCGAGAATATGGTCCATAGGCACCTCCATAATCCTCGCCGCTGACGTCGATGCAGCCCTGGTGGAATGAGATTTGAACACATTAGTGTCGATACCTGACTTACCCAAGACGACTCGAAGCCACCTGGATATCGTCTGTGTTGTCACTCGATGGTGAGGTCTCTTATGAGTGACAAGCAGGTATCTCTCCATTCCTCTGATGCTTGCCGTCACCTTGACGTAGTAACGGATATGGGAGGCTAAGCATAGACTAGCATCGGCGGGGTATGCCGGGAACTTCAGCTGCAGCCCTGTGCACCCAGGTCTGTGTTGCTTCAGTAGCTCGTCAACAAAGAAAACTACTTCTGTGGGGGTAGACATCATTCTGTCGACACGTAGTTTATGCAGTGTCTGTACCCTCTGTGCTGAAGTCAGCGCTAGTAACATCACCAGCTTCATGGTGAGTTTGTCCAGCTGGAGCCCTTCCATGGGAGACCACGTCCTGAGCAGGGTTAAAACGTCCCTGACATCCCAGGTGATATTGTAACGTGGTGTAGGCGGATTCATATTGAATATACCCCGCATGAGTCTGGACACTAGCCTGTTGGATCCCACCTCAATATTGAGGTAGAATGATAGAGCGCTCCTGGCGCTGTTGATGGCACTGTAGCTTAAGTGTTCATCATGGTGCAACCCCGCGAGGAATTCCAGGACGTCGGTTATAGTCACGGCATCGTACGTGATGCGAGAGCGGCTGCAGAAGGCTTCCCACTTCCTGATGTGAGAGCGGTATCTTCGCCTTGTAGACTCTCGGCACGACGCCGCAATGGTATCCATGGTCCGGGTAGAAAGGCCGTATTGGACTAAAGGCCGATTCAGAATCTGCAAGCCAACAAATTTAAATAGCCATGGCAGGGATGTGGCTCCCCTGAAACAGGGTGAGTAACTAATTCTGGGCTACCCTGCAAACGGACCCAAGGTTCACTGAGCGTGTCAAAGACCATCGGATACCACGGCTGTGTAGGCCAGTCGGGTATGATAAGGATGCCCTTGGCACCATCCATCTGAATTTTATGTAATACCGGACTGATGAGGCAAAACGGGGGGAATGCATAGAAAAAGCAATTCCCCCAGTCTAGCGAGAATGCATCTAACGCTATAGCCCCAGGATCTGGTTCCCACGAGACGTAGGTTGGTACCTGATGGTTCAACCGGGACGCAAAAAGGTCAATGTCCGGTTTCCCAAATTTGGCTGTGATTTTTGCAAAAATTTCAGGATGTAACATCCATTCAATATTATCATTGAACTTGCGTGACCTGGCGTCCGCCACAATATTAAGCTCACCTGGCAAATAGGTAGCTGAAATCCAAATGTCTCTCTTGACACACCAGAGCCAAATTGAATTAGCCAATTTATCACATTAAACTGACCTGGTACCGCCCATGTGGTTTAAATACGCCACCGCTGTGGTATTGTCTATTTGGAGCCGGACATGTGCTCCAATGATCTTGGAACAATATGCACGAAGTCCGTGAAACGCTGCAAGCAGCTCCAAATAGTTGATCCCTTGTGATACCAACATTGTATTCTCAAGGGTATCCCATCGGCCCCCACAACTAGAATGTTGATTCGTAGCTCCCCAGCCATCAGAGCTCGCATCAGTTTGTAAGTATATCATCGGTTTCGCCTCAATAATAGTTTTAAACGAGTTACTAATGTGGCAAACCCACCATCGTAACTCATCCAATGCTGCAGGCGGCAGCTGCATTGATCGATCATAATGACCAGCATGCCGTCGCAACGCAGCGATCTTGGCTCTCTGCAAGTTTTGATAATGCAGAGGTCCATACCGGGCTGCCGGAAACAAAGCCACAATCTTGCCAATGACAGTAGCTGTGTGACGAATCAATGGTATACGAGTATTGATTAAATCTGTACACACCTGTGTTACCTCCTCAATTTTGTTAATTGGTATGGTGACTCTCATGCTAATGGAATTCACCTGGAACCCCAGATAATTAATTACCTGGGTGGGGCAGAACTTAGATTTTTCTGGATGAATAATGAACCCAAGCTGTTGGAACAAATTGACCGCAGCTGCAACCCCTTGTTGAGCTGATTCCAAGGTGTGGCCGACAATTAAAATATCATCTAAATAGGCCATAACGATATGATGTCGTTGTCTTAAATAAGCCATAATTGGCTTCACCAATTTAATAAATAATCGAGGGGCTGTGGTGAGCCCATTAGGCAACGCCCTATATTGCCACAGCTGGTCCATCCAGATAAATTTTAAGAACCTTCTGTAATATTTTTTCATGGGTACGGTATAGTACGCATCCTGTAAATCAATGCATGCCATAAAGCACCCTTGTGAGATCAATGATTTGGCCGTTTCAAACGTGTCCATTTTAAAATGAGTATATGTTACAAAGTTATTCAGAGTGGTTAGATCAATAATGACTCTACAGCCTCCATCCTTCTTAGGTCGAGTAAAAATATTGGAAACAAATTCAACGGGCTCATGAACCGTTTTCTCTATGACCCCTTTCTGTTCCAACCTTAAAATTTCCTTATAGCCTACGGACTGTTCCGCAGCCGTTAGTTTAAAAGTACGACCCGGTCTATGCTGAGACGGAGGGATGTCCCCATTAATAAACTCAATGCTATGGCCCTGAATATTCCGTAACACATACTCATCACTGGTAATGTCACCCCATGCACCCGCAAACAACCGCAGACGCCCCCCAACATGTGAAGTTAAACAAAGAGAAAAAAGAGAACCAGACCGCCTCACCTCTGTGGTTACCGGCGGTCCCTGACACGAGTGGGTGGACGTAGAGGTGCTGGGTTGGTTTGAGGTCGTGGCGTCCTCATTTTCCACCTCGGCTTCTGCCGAGCCTGTCCTAAAAAAGACCCCTGGTGTTGGGGTGGTTGATATCGGTTTGGAGCTGGAGGGTAATTTCTGGTAGACGTGCTGACAGACCCTCGTGAGCGGCCAAGCGGAGCTTTCGAGCTCGACGGCGTGGGGGCACTATGAGAGCGCATGAGCCCCACGGTCTTGGCTTGTTCATCAAGCTCTCTGACCCTTTTGGAAAGGTCTTCGCCAAAGAGCTGACGGGGCGGCGGCGGCGGCGGTGGTTTGCACAACCCTGCAAACTTAGGGTTGAGCGCTGGGCGGATGCTATTTTTGCGAAAGCCATTTATTTCATTTTGAGTAGCGCACAGAAGCGCCAGAACATCCTCCTGGTCCAAATTAAGCTCCTCTCCGTCGACCGACCGCACAAAGGCAGTAATCCCGGCCGTGAGGAGTTTCAGGATCCGCTGAATCTTCAACTCCTGCTGACGGATAGCCGCACTGATGTTGCCCCATATTGGCGTATTGACCACAGGCACGTTGAGGGAGTTGCAGTTTGATGGAGCCTTGTGACGGCTCATGGCTTGTAGTAGAACTTCCTCCTGAAGCTGGTGATTATTTAGGAAGTCCACAGTGGCTGCCAATTTCGAATTGATGGGAAGCCCCAAGGAATGAGGGGCTGCAAACTTGGTGGCCACATTGAGGAGGTCCTCCGCCGGTAATTCAGGCGGGGGTGGGATGGGGTCGACCACTGCCTCCTCGTCCTGCTGCTCCAGGCTGGTGTACGAAGCTGGTGATGAAGCCCTGTGCCTGTCGCTGCTGGATGCCTGTTGTTGTTGACCTTGTAGGAGAAGCTCCAGCAGCCGCTCCATCCGGTCAATACGCCCTTCACCCTGAACACTCAGGTGGTCGGAGTCCTCCAGCTCTGAAAATTGGCCGGGGCTCCTGTCATCGGCCCGCACCTCGTCGAGGCCCTGCCGGTGCCGGTAGTTGTCGTCGACAGCCGCCGAGGCGAAACTGCGCGATTCCTGCACGGGCGTGTTCAACCGCCTTCGTTTAGCGGGAGCGGAAGCCGTTGCCTCTACGGACAGATGCGGCATGGTGTCGGCACCAGCCGAAGCCTGGATACCTTGAGCCCGTGCAGGCTTGCCAGCTGCCCACATCGTGGACCTTGCCGACGCATGGTCTCGCCCACCCATCCATGGGGGGCGCGGCGACCGTGACGGGACCCCCAACTGACTCGTCCCGGCGTCGAAAGTTGGGGGGCGACGGCTGGACCTCACAGCTGCCCCGGGTCCCGTCCTGGAACCTGACCGCTCCTTGGCGGCAGGCAGAGCCTTAGCCCCGACAGGGTTAGGCGTCTGGGCTCCTGCCCTTCCCCTGCGCAGGGGGCTTCGTGAAGCGGGCCGTGCAGCCGCACGGACCCTTCTGCTCGAGGCCGTCAGCAAGCCTGCTGACGACCTGACTGCCATGGCAGGGTCGTCCTGCTCTGGCGGCACACCACACTCCTCCTCGTCGAACTCCTCCGAGCTGTGGTGTGCGGGCGGGTCCGGACCTGAAAAGACAGAGCTCACCGACATCTCCGCCCTCGTTCCGGTCTGTGTTGCAGGTACCCCCGACAACTCTCGCTCCGGAACTGCTGGCCGGCGACTTCTCCCCGATCTCCGGCCTCTCAAACTCCCATCCATGTTCTTGCTGTGAAGCAAACACAACAAGAACCACCAACTTAAGGTAGCATACTTACCTGCGTGGTTCCCTTATGAAGGGCTGGCGAGGAGCACGCTCCTCCGTCAGCCGTCGCAGCAACGCGGTACGACGATATGTCGAGCATGCGTGCCGGCGGGCTCTTCACGAAGTCACTCACGTGACTCCGAAATGAAATTGAAGAATACAGTTGAACAGAGGGATCTGGGAATAACCGTGCATAGTTCCTTGAAGGTGGAATCTCATATAGATAGGGTGGTAAAGAAAGTTTTTGGTATGCTAGCCTTTATAAATCAGAGCATTGAGTATAGAAGCTGGGATGTAATGTTAAAATTGTACAAGGCATTGGTGAGACCAATTCTGGAGTATGGTGTACAATTTTGGTCGCCCAATTATAGGAAGGATGTCAACAAAATAGAGAGGGTACAGAGGAGATTTACTAGAATGTTGCCTGGGTTTCAACAGCTAAGTTACAGAGATAGGTTGAATAAGTTAGGTCTTTATTCTCTGGAGCGCAGAAGGTTAAGGGGGGGACATGATAGAGGTCTTTAAAATGATGAGAGGGATAGACAGAGTTGATGTGGACAAGCTTTTCCCTTTGAGAATAGGGAAGATTCAAACAAGAGGACATGACTAGAATTAAGGGACAGAGGTTTAGGGGTAACATGAGGGGGAACTTCTTTACTCAGAGAGTGGTAGCGGTGTGGAATGAGCTTCCAGTGGAAGTGGTGGCGGCAGGTTCGTTGGTATCATTTAAAAATAAATTGGATAGGCATATGGATGAGAAGGGTATGGAGGGTTATGGTATGAGTGCAGGCAGGTGGGACTAAGGGAAAAAAGTTGTTCGGCACGGACTGGAAGGGCCTGTTTCCGTGCTGTAATTGTTATATGGTTATATGTTATATGGACAATCTCCTATGCTGGGGCCAGTTTTTACACCTACACCAAGCCAATTGACCTACAAACCTGCACGTCTTTGGAGTGTGGGAGATCTCGGAGAAATCTTCTGCATTGCGATCCTCTGTAACTCTCAGAGTTACGGGCTCCTCCCAAAGTGGCTTCCAAGAAAAATGGGTGCAACCGGCAATATTCCCTCTGATATCACATCCCAGTATGTCAGGAATTTTCCCAATGTGCAACCAATTATCCAGCACCAACCTCTCCGGAAAATGCCTCGACCAGATTTTGTAGAGCTCTTTGGGATCATTTTATATCAACTAGATCGAGAAAACAGCTGTGAAGTTACAAACGTGAGCAGTTTAGCGCGGGTTAGGCGCGAGATCCGGTGTGGCCAGCGATCAGGGAGTCGGTGCTGGGACCAGTGCTGTTTGTTAGATACATTAATGCTTTGGGCAGAGTGGATGTGGAGAGGATGTTTCCACTAGTGGGAGAGTCGAGAACCAGGGGCCACAGCCTCAGAATTGAAGGACGTTCTTTCAGGAAGGAGATGAGGAGGAATTTCTTCAGTCAAAGGTGGTGAATCTGTGGAATTCGGCCCCACAGAAGGCTGTGGAGGCCAAGCAATGGGCATTTGCAAGGCAGAGATAGATAGATTCTTGATCTGTATGGGCGTCAGGGGTTATGGGGAGGCAGGACAATAGGTTTAGGAGGGAGAGATCGATCGACATTGGGTGGATGGTGTAGACTTGATGGGCCGAATGGCCTAATTCTGCTCCTACCAATTATGAACCTTGGATGAACCACAAATCCTACATTAATCTAATCCAACCTTATTCTGGTCTGAAGAAGGGTCTCGACCCGAAACGTCGCCCATTCCTTTTCTCCATAGATGCTGCCTGTCCCGCTGAGTTACTCCAGTGTTTTGTGTCTGTCTTACGTTTAATGATCTTTCGTCAGGGGCAGATGTAATCTAAAGTTGTCTGAAACTCTGTTCAGTCCACAGGTGCCAATGGTCAATGTTAATATATTGTCATACCTACCTGATGTCAGGGGTTAAGCGGAGAAGTTATGAGAATGGGGTTGAGAGAGGAGAGATAGGTCAGCCATGATTGAATGGCGGAGAAGACTTGATGAGCCGAATGGCCTAATTCTGCTCCCATAACTTAAGAATATCACCAGTTGGGAACTAAATGGAAGTCTTTTGTCCCAGACACCAAGTGATGCGAGTTGTGAGGGGATTCAATTTGGTTTATACTCTCTAGAATTTAGGAGATTGAGAGGGAATCTTATAGAAACTTACAAAATTCTTAAGGGGTTGGACAGGCTAGATGCTGGAAGATTGTTCCCGATGTTGGGGAGGTCCAGGACAAGGGGTCACAGCTTAAGGATAAGGGGGAAATCCTTTAGGACCGAGATGAGAAGGACTTTTTTCACACAGAGAGTGGTGGGTCTCTGGAACTCTCTGCCGCAGAGGGTAGTTGAGGCCAGTTCATTGGCTATATTTAAGAGGGAGCTAGATATGGCCCTTGTGGCTAAAGGGGATCAGAGGGTATGGAGAGAAGGCAGGTACGGGATACCGAGTTGGATGATCAGCCATGATCATATTGAATGGCGGTGCAGGCTCGAAGGGCCAAATGGCCTACTCCTGCACCTAATTTCTATGTTTCTATGGACTGGGTTGATGTCCGACCTCACTGTAGTAAGTTGCTATCGTCGGAGAAACAGTAGCCTTCAGCCAGTGTGAGGCCGCAAGCAAACTGGATGGACAACACCTCAGATTCCGCTTGTGTGGCTAACAACCCAATGTTCTGAACATCGTATCTCCAATATAAGGTAATCCCCCCTCTCCCTCCCTCCACACGCCTCTCCTGTGTGCACCTCCACACTGGTGCCTCGACAAGGCCAGGAACATAATCAAGGACCAGTCTCGGCCTGGTTAAGCCTTCTTCTCCCCTCACCCATCAGACAAGAGGTACAGGGAAGTGTGAAAACGCACACCTCCAGATTCAGGGACAGTTTCTTCCCAGCTGTTATCAGGCAACTGAACCATCCTACCACAACCAGAGAGCGGACCTGAACTACTATCTACCTCATTGGAGACCCTCGGACCATGATACAGTGTGGAAACAGGCCCTTCGGCCCAACTTGCCCACACCGGCCAACAATGTCCTGGTGACACGAGTCTGTGTTTGGTCCATATTCCTCCAAACCCGTCTTATCCATGTACCTATTAACCGTTTCTTAAACGTTGGGATAGTCCCAGCCTCGACTACCTCCTCTGGCAGCTCGTTCCATACACCCACCACCCTTTGTGTGAAAAAGTTACCCCTCAGATTCCCATTAAATCTTTCCCCCTTCACCTTAAACCTATGCCCTCTGGTCCTCGATTCACCTACTCTAGGCAAGAGACTCTGTGCATCTACCCGATCTATTCCTCTCATGATTTTGCACACCTTTACAAGATCTTCCCTCATCCTCCTGCGCTCTACGGAACAGAGACCCAGCCTACTCACCCTCTCCCTTCAGCTCAGACCCTCGAGCCCTGGCAACATCCTCGTAAATCTTCTCTGTACCCTTTGCATCTTTATCCTGTAACTGTACACTGTGGACGACTTGATTGAAATCAAGCTAATGGCATGTTGGCCTTCACTGCGAGAGGTTTTGAGTATAGGAGCAAGGAGGTCCTACTGCAGTTGTACAGGGCCCTAGTGAGACCGCACCTGGAGTATTGTGTGCAATTTTGTTCTCCTAATTTGGGGAAGGACATTATTGCTCTTGAGGGAGTGCGGTGTAGGTTCACCAGGTTAATTCCCGGGATGGCGGGACTGACATATGATGAAAGAATGGGTCGACTGGGCTTGTATTCACTGGAAGAGGATCTTATAGAAACATTAAAAATTCCTAGGCGCAGGAAAAATGTTCCCGATGCTGGGGGAAGTCCAGGATCAGGGGTCACAAGTTTAAGAATAAGGGGATATGAAGAAAAACGTTTTCACCCAGAGAGTTGTGAATGTGTGGAATTCTCTGGCACAGAAGGCAGTGGAGGCCGAGACACTGGATGTTTTCCAGGGAGAGTTAGATTTAGCTTTCATGGCTAACGGAATCAAGGGATATGGGGAAAAAGCAGGAACGGGGTACTGATTGGGGGTGATCAGCCGTGATCATATTGAATGGCGGTGCTGGCTCGAAGGGCCGAATGGTCTATTCCTGCACCTATTGTCTATGTCTCTACATATGGTCTTTCCGCTGAATGGAGGGCAGGCAACAACATCCTTGTTGCTGTACCTCGCCACACGTGATGATAAAAGGAAACAAAAACTGGCGCACGACCATTTCTCGTACGACCCCCCCCCCCCCCCCCCGCGCGCGGTTTTACGTTTCACTCCACCGCTCACCTTATCTGACATCCTTTATTCTTCTTCTACATCTCAAGCCTTCGTCCACTCACCGACCGATCAAAATTCCACATCACCTGTATCCACCTATCACTCGGCAAACTCTGTCCCGCTCCCACCCCTCCTCCAGCTTTCCACCGCCGTCGGTTCGAAGAAGGGTCCTGACCCGAAACGTCACCGATCCCATGGTCCTCCAGCGATGCTGCCTGGCCCCCTGCTTTTGTTATTCCAGCACATTGTGCTTTGTTCCCAGATTCCAGTATCTGCGGTTCCTTGTAACACCATCAGCTGCACTCAGTTCTCTCGGTAGTCTAACCTACCAAACCCCTCTTCTACTAGTCACACCACTATCGGGGCACCATGTACCTGTATACACACAACAACCAACTTTTTTCCCCTCTCATTTATTACAGTACATTGTTTATGGTGTGAGGTAGACACTTTGGTGGCAAAAACAAGGGGGAAGATTATTATCTCAATGGGGTTGTGTTAGGTAAGGGGGAGGTGCAGCGAGACCTGGGTGTCCTTGTACACCGGTCACTGAAAGTTGGCGTGCAGGTAACATAGAAACATAGAAATTAGGTGCAGGAGTAGGCCATTCGGCCCTTCGAGCCTGCACCGCCATTCAATGTGATCATGGCTGATCATCCAACTCAGTATCCCATACCTGCCTTCTCTCCATACCCCCTGATCCCTTTAGCCACAAGCGCCACATCTAACTCCCTCTTAAATATAGCCAATGAACTGGCCTCAACTACCCTCTGTGGCAGAGAGTTCCAGAGACCCACCACTCCCTCTATGGCAATAATGTCCTTCCTCAGATTTGGAGACCAGAACTGTACGCAATACTCCAGGTGTGGTACAGCAGGCAGTGAAGAAAGCTAATGGAATGTTGGCCTTCATAACAAGAGCATTTCAGTACAGGAGTAAAGAGGTTCTTCTGCAGTTGTATAGGGCTCTGGTGAGACCACATCTGGAGTATTGTGTACAGTTGTGGTCTCCTAATTTGAGGAAGGACATCCTTGTGATTGAGGCAGTGCAGCATAGGTTCACAAGATTGATCCCTGGGATGGCGGGACTGTCATATGAGGAAAGATTGAAAAGACTAGGCTTGTATTCACTGGTGTTTAGAAGGATGAGGGGGAGATCTTATAGAAACATATAAAATTATAAAAGGACTGGACAAGCTAGATGCAGGAAAAATGTCCCCAATGTTGGGTGAGTCCAGAACCAGGGGCCACAGTCTTAGAATAAAGGGGAGGCCATTTAAGACTGAGGTGAGAAAACACTTTTTCACCCAGAGAGTTGTGAATTTGTGGAATTCCCTGCCACAGAGGGCAGTGGAGGCCAAGTCACTGGATGGATTTAAGAGAGAGTTAGATAGAGCTCTAGGGGCTAGTGGAGTCAAGGGATATGGGGAGAAGGCAGGCACGGGTTATTGATTGGGGACGATCAGCCATGATCACAATGAATGGCGGAGCTGGCTCAAAGGGCCGAATGGCCTCCTTCTGCACCTAATTTCTATGTTTCTGTGTGTGGCAGCATCTATGCAGCGAAGGAATAGGCGATGTTTCGAGTCGAGACCTTTCTTCAGGCTAATCCTATTCCTTCGCTCCATAAATGTTGCCTCACCCGCTGAGTTTCTCCGGCTGTTTTTGTCTACCTTCGAGCATCTGCAGTTCTTTCTTAAACATCTGTAGTTGGTAAGTTACTGGAGAGTATTCTGAGGGACATGATATACAGGCATTTGGATGGGCAAGGGACAGTCTGCATTGTTTAGTGTACTCTGTTAACATATTCTGTTGTGCTGCTGCACGTAAAGGGCCTGTCCCATTTGGTGATTTTTTCAGTGACAAAAAAAATGTTGCGACACTTGAAAAAAAAACAGCGCGTCATTACGCCATCGCGCCGCGTCACGCCGCAAGTTTTTCCGTGACCTGATACGTCAGTCAATTATGCCGACAGTCGTCTAAAATAATAGCCAAGTCAAAAGTCAAACAAACTTTATTGTCATTTAGAAATACATTGATATATGCCGTTCCAAACGAAATTACGTTGCATTTGGCTCCCCGTGCAACACAATAAATTAACCGAAGGATAGGCATGGATGAAAAGGATAAATAGACAACGGTGGCAGCCCATTACATGGCATTCAGGAGTCTGATGGCTCGTGGGAAGAAGCTGTTGCAGAACCTTGATGTTCTGCTCCTTATGCTGCGATATATTTTGCCCGAGGGCAGCAGAGTGAACAGTCCGTGATGGAGATGTGTGGGGTCTTTTATAATACTGCTGGCCTTAGACACGCAACGTTTGGTCGCAATATCCCCGATCGAGGGGAGAGAGGTCCCGATGATTTTTTCCGCTGTCCTCACCACTCTCTGCACAGACTTCCAGTCAGAGGCTCTACAGTCCCCAAACCAGACAGAGATATAGCTGGTCAGAATACTCTCTATGGTGCCCCTGTAGAAAGTGGTGAGGATGGGATGGGGGAGGTGAGCTCTTCTCATCCGGCGCAGAAAGTGCAACCGCTGCTGCGCTCTCTTAACAGTTGATGAGATGTTATTCGACCAGGTCAGACTGTTAGTGATCTGCACCCCCAGGAACTTAGTGCTACTGACCACCTCCACATCGCTGTCATTGATGTGAAGTGGTGTGGGACTGTGCCGGGTTTTCCTGAAGTCGACGATGACCTCCTTTGTTTTTTCGACATTCAGGATCAGGTTGTTCGTATTGCACCAGTCCGCCAGTTGTTTCACCTCCTCCCTGTAAGCCAGCTCATTGTCGTCCCTGATGAGGCCCACCACTGTTGTGTCATCTGCGTACTTCATGATGTGGTTTGTACTAAACCTGGCACAACAGTCGTGAATCATCAGGGTGAACAGCAGTGGACTCAGGACACAGCCCTGAGGGGAGCCGGTGCTCAGAGAGATGGTGTTAGAGGTGTTATTTCCAACCCTCACAGACTGGGGTCTGTCAGTGAGGAAGTCCAGTAGCCAGTTACACATGGGGGTGCCGAGGCCCAATGGAACCAGTTTGCTTATCAGGTGCTGGGGGATAATGGTGTTGAATGCTGAACTGAAATCCACGAACAGCATTCGCACATAGGTGTTTTTCTCCTCTAAATGTTCCAGGCTCAGATGGAGCACGGAGGATATAGCGTCCTCTGTGGAGCGGTTTAGCCTGTAAGCAAACTGGTATGGGTCGAGTGTGGAGGGGAGTCTGGAGGTGATGTGGTCCCTGACCAGCCTCTCGAAGCACTTCATCATTATGGGGGTGAGTGCTACAGGGCGGTAGTCATTGAGACATTGTATGTTGGATTTTTTTGGCACAGGTATGATGGTGGCAGTCTTGAAACATAATAAGTGGGACAGGCCCTTGAGAATTTAGTTGTTCCAACTGGGACACACAACAATAAAGCACATGACTCTCTATCCAAGTATTCTGCTTGGCAGAAATATCCCCAGATTTCTTTCCGAAGGGTCTCGACCCGAAACGTCACCCATTTCTTCTCTCCAGAGATGCTGCCCGTCCCGCTGAGTTCCTCCAGTGTTATTTTGGGCCTGTCCCGGATTTCTTTATATCAGTTTGGAAGTTGAAATCAGTTGGGGTCAGACTTGTTGATGGCACAGCGACAGAGTTTGCTGCCTGACGGCGCCGGAGAGCCAGGTTCGATCCCGACTGTGGGTGCTGTCTGTACGGAGTTTGCACGTTCTCCCCGTGACCGCGTGGGGTTTCTCCGGTTTCCTCCCACACTCCAAAGACGTGCAGGTTTGTAGGTTAACCATATAACAATTACAGCACGGAAACAGGCCATCTCGGCCCTTCAAGTCCGTGCCGAACAACTTTTTTCCCTTAGTCCCACCTGCCTGCACTCATACCATAACCCTCCATACCCTTCTCATCCATATGCCTATCCAATTTATTTTTAAATGATACCAACGAACCTGCCGCCACCACTTCCACTGGAAGCTCATTCCACACCGCCACCACTCTCTGAGTAAAGAAGTTCCCCCTCATGTTACCCCTAAACTTCTGTCCCTTAATTCTAGTCATGTCCTCTTGTTTGAATCTTCCCTATTCTCAAAGGGAAAAGCTTGTCCACATTAACTCTATCCCTCTCATCATTTTAAAGACCTCTATCAAGTCCCCCCTTAACCTTCTGCGCTCCAGAGAATAAAGACCTAACTTATTCAACCTATCTCTGTAACTTAGCTGTTGAAACCCAGGCAACATTCTAGTAAATCTCCTCTGTACCCTCTCTATTTTGTTGACATCCTTCCTATAATTGGGCGACCAAAATTGTACACCATACTCCAGATTTGGTCTCACCAATGCCTTATACAATTTTAACATTACATCCCAGCTTCTGTACTCAATGCTCTGATTTATAAAGGCTAGCATACCAAAAGCTTTCTTTACCACCCTATCTATATGAGATTCCACCTTCAAGGAACTATGCACGGTTATTCCCAGATCCCTCTGTTCAACTGTATTCTTCAATTCCCTACCATTCACCATGTACGTCCTATTTTGATTTGTCCTGCCAAGGTGTAGCACCTCACATTTATCAGCATTAAACTCCATCTGCCATCTTTCAGCCCATTTTTCCAACTGGCCTAAATCACTCAGTAGACTTTGGAAATCCTCTTCATTATCCACAACACCCCCTATCTTGGTATCATCTGCATACTTACTAATCCAATTTACCACCCCTTCATCCAGATCATTGATGTACATGACAAACAACAAAGGACCCAACACAGATCCCTGAGGCACCCCACTGGTCACCTACCTCCAACCCGACAAACAGCCATCCACCATTACCCTCTGGCATCTCCCATTCAGCCACTGTTGAATCCATCTTGCTATTCCTGCATTTATACCCAACAGTTGAACCTTCTTAACCAACCTTCCATGAGGAACCTTGTCAAAGGCCTTACTAAAGGTTGCGTAAGAAAGAACTGCAGATGTTGCGGTATAGATCGAAGGTAGACACAAAATGCTGGAGTAACTCAGCGGGCGAGGCAGCATCTCTGGAGAGGAGGAATGGGCGACAGGGTCTCGAAGCGAAGCGTCGCCCATTCCTTCTCTTGAGATCCTGCTTCACCCGCTGCGTTACTCCGGCATTTTGTATCTACCTCAGATCGGCTTTTGTAAATTGCAAATTGCCCCTAGTGTGTAAGATAGTGCTAGTGTACGGGGTAATCGCTTGGCTCGGTGGGCAAAAGGGCCTGTTTCCGCGCTGTACCTCTAAACGGTTATCAATTACTATTATGGGATCCACAGATATTCTTTTGATAGATTTCCTATTCCATGGAGCGCAGGAGGACGAGGAGTATAAAATCATGAGAGGAATAGATCGGGTAGATGCAGAGTCTCTTGCCCAGAGTAGGGGAATCGAGGACCAGAGGACACAGGTTTAATGCGAGGGGAGGGAAGGATTTTATATGAATCTGAGGGGTCATTTTTTTCACATAAAGGGGGGGCGGGTGTATGGGACGAGCTGCTGGAGGAGGTAGTTGAGGCTGGGACTATCGCAACGTTTAAGAAACAATTAGACATGTGCATTGAGAGGACAGGGTTTGGAGGGAGAAGGGCCAAATGCAAGCAGGTGGGACTAGTGTAGATGGGACATGTTGGCCGCTGTGGGCAAGTTGGGCCGAAGGGCCTGTATCACTCTATGACTCTTATGTGCAGGAAGGAACTGCAGATGTTTGCTTAAACCAAAGATAGACGCAAAATGCTGGAGTAACTCAATGGGTCTGGAAACATCTCTGGAGGGAAGGAATGGGTGACATTTCGAGTCGAGACCCTTCTTCAGACTGAGAGGAACTCTTGCTCTCCATCCCTCCCCAGTTCCAGATCTCCGACCAGTCTGGCTGTCCTCCTGATCACATTTTATCTCCTCCATATGCTTCATTGTCAGCTTTGCCCAACTAATAATTGTACATTTTCCTTGAAAACCACATCCCCTTTGATCTCTCGTTTTCACACCTCACCCGTCCATGTCTCCGTCTCACTCTCCCTTGATTCTCAGCCTGTCTTGACCAGCAGCTGGGCCATCGGGGTCCAATAGATAACACCATCCTGTTATCTGGGGGATAACACCATCGTGGTCACCCCCAGATATAGCTGCAGACCAGACCAAAGACCCTGTAGCGAGCAAGATAGACCACTCGACGAGAAAGACGTAGTACGGTCACGGGCAGATTCATGGGTAATTTTCGGCCCCATTTCCGTAACCGGCTTGCGTCTCCGCACCAGAGATCCCGTCACAGCGGAGCAAAGATACTAGGAACCCGGTTACGGAAACATCCTCGTAAAAATTAAAGTTCTTTGGGAAAATTCTTCTCCTCATTTTCAGAATTTTAATTTATTAACACAAACTGTTCCCCCGCAACGCTGATTACACTGCGGGTCGGGTCGGGTCACGGAAATGGATGAAGAAAAGGCCCACGTTCCGCTCCGTTGCATACTACACGTCAGCCCGTTGCAGTTAGCAGGAGTGGTCTATCTTGCTCCACTATAGGATCTTTGGGCCAGACAGCATGTTGACCATTGACCATTTATCCGTTAAAAGACATACCAAGAAAATTATTCGCCTTACGCTCCCAACCTTGGCCCAGCACAAGGAGCGACAGGAGCGATTATGTGGAGGTATTAAAGTGTACAAGGGTCTCTTGCCCTTGTAGATTCATACAGCATGGAAACAAGCCCGAAACGTGGGCGGCACAGTGGCCCAGGGGTAGAGTCGCTGCCTTACAGCGCCAGAGGCCCGGGTTCGATCCCGACTACGGGTGCTGTCTGTGCGGAGTTTGTACGCTCCCCACGTGGGTTTTCTCCGAGATCTTCGGTCTCCTCCCACACCCCAAAGACGTGAAGGTCTGTAGGTTAATTGGCTTTGGTACAATTGTAAATTGTCCCTAGTGTGTGTGTGTGTGTGTGTGTGGGGGATAGTGTTAGTGTGCGGACTCGGTGGGCCGAAGGGCCTGCTTCAGTGCTGTATCTCTAAAACTGAAACATCACCTATTCCCTTTTCTCCGCAGATGCTGCCCGACCCGCTGGGGCACTCCAGCGTCTTGTGTCCATCACTGGTTCATCCACATTCAGCATGGGCATGGCGGGCCGAAGGTCCTGTTCCTCTGCCGTCCATCTGGTCTACGTCCGGAACACAATTAAAATTCTTTATTGGTCGAAGAATGCAATAAATATATCTCGTTATTAGTTTTATTTGGTCCCTGACATGACTACAAAGGCGAAATTCACGTTATATATCGGTAACAACCTTCTGCAACCAGAGTTTCGTCAAAGACACATGAAAAAGGCAAATGATAATTATTGGTGGGCTACACAATTTATTCAGTAGTTTCTGTCCCCCCCCGTCCCCCCCCAAATCAGATTAAAACTCGTGGCGTTAAAATGGTAAAAACCGTAGCACTTTTAAATGAACTGGTCATACAAATCACCGTACATTCCCTTATACTCTAGGGCCTGTCCCATTTACGCGACTTTTCCCGCAAATTGCCGGCACCCGTCATGGGTCGCCGAAATTTTTCAACGTGCGGAAAATCCAGCGGCGACCAGAAAGACGCCACCACTCTTTGGGCGACTGAGGAGACGACTCACGACCGCACACACAGGTGACGCCCAGGCGACATGTCGCGGGGGTGAAGCCCGTACGGTCGTGAGTAGTCGCCCAAAGAGCCGAACCTTGTTCTGGTCGCCGCTGGGTCTTCGAAAAAAATTTCGGAGACCTGCTGCGGTCATAGGCCGCCAAAAAAGTTGCGTAAATTAAAGATACAAGGCGAAGAGATTTGTAGGTGCTTCATAGGCGTGTGTTAAACCTGTACCATGTTGATTTTAAAATTTTTTTTAAAAAAAACTCTGGTCCAAACGTTGGCATTTCCTACCAAATTTAAAAAAAGAAATTAATACATAATCGATAAAATTAACACACAGGTCTGTCATTGTACAAGGTTAGGCCTCAGTTGAAGTCGATCGTCTTTGGGTCTGTCGATGATTAAGCATTAGTTTTATATCAGATCTCGCGCACAGGAGATCCCCAAATACAACCTCCGGGGCCACGATTTTTACAGAAGGTTTTGCCAAAAAAATACATTTTGTAACTGGCGTCTGCGCACGTATTCATTTGCTCGATGTATTATCCAGTACAGTGTGAACTGAACGCATTACACAGTTGGAATCCAGATTTACATTTACACATATACGTATTATTTTGGAAAAGACAAATTGCACCAACGAAAACTATAGAAAGGCATCTTAACATATCTGAAACATAGAAGATAAATTAATGAACACTTTACTTGCAAGATCAATTTTATATGCATTATTGTGACTAAAATTATAGAACTCTGATAGAAAATTTAAGAAGACAGAAATATCTTTCGCACTTTCTGGTTGCAGATGCAGCGTTTAAACTTGTCTTCAAATTCAGTGAGTCAATACTCACTGTCAACATCTTAAGCATTAAGAATAGATCAGATGGCATTTTTGTTTAAAAAGAATACAGGAAATTGTTTTAAATACAACAGGGTTTTGTTATAAAGAAAGCCAGATAAGATGGCTGTTCGTTAAGAAAAGATCTTCATTTATCTCTATGCAAATAAAACAAAAGAGCTTGAATTAATATAGTTCAGTGATCTCACAAATGGAGATATCGTGACGGTTTACGCGTAAAACTCCTTGGTGGGCGCCTTCTGATAGGCGGTGGTGGAAGGTTTGCGCTCTCCGAGATCGTAGCTGCCCTCGTCCTTCTTC
The DNA here is from genome assembly GCA_963514005.1 of Raja brachyura. Next base: position 120,864,061 of record OY740784.1, read on the forward strand.
CTCATGCGGTAGATCAAAAGCAAGATGAGGAAAATGGCGAAGAGGAAACCGATGACTCCTCCAGCAATGACAGCTGCGAGAAAGACATTTGGATTAGTCGGAGGGAGACAAAAAATGCTGGAGCAACTCAGCGGGTGAGGCAGCATCGATGGAGCTAAGGGAAAGTTGACGTTTCGGGTCGGGACCCTTCTTCAGACTGATGTGGGGGGGGGGGGGGGGGGGAAGAAGAAAGGAAGAGGCGGGGAGAGACCGTGGGCTGAGGGTGAGCTGGAAAGGGGAGGGGATGGAGGGAGAAAGCAGGGACTACCTGAAATTGGAGAAGTCAATGTTCAAAGTCAAAGTCAAAAGAGTTTATTGTCATGTGTCCCTGACAGGACAATGAAAATCTTTCTTTGCATAGCACACCAGAACATAGAAGACATTGACTACAATTCTATACATAAATACACCCATGAATTAGTAAAGTGCAAATAACAGATGGAGGGATATTAATGTTCAGAGTTCCGAGCCAGGTTCATACTGCTGGGGTGTCAACTGCCCAAGCAAAATATGAGGTGCTGCTCCTCCAATTTGCGGTGTTGCTCACTCTGGTCATGGAGGAGGCCCAGGACGGAGAGGTCGGGTTTGGAATGGGAGGGGGAGTTGAAGTGCTGGGCCACCGGGAGATCAGGTTGGTTATTGCGGACCAAGCGGAGGTTTTTGGATCAGTCGGAGTCACCTCTGCAGGAACGGACAGTTGCATCGCGCGCCAAGGATCCGCAGATGCTGGTCCTCACCAGAGGCGGATACGGAATGCCGGAGTAACTCGGCGGGACAAAGGCAGCATCGCTGGAGAGAAGGAATGTCGCTGATCAATCAGGCCGCATTTGGAACGTTGTGAACAACTTTGGGCACCCGTATATCTGAGGAAGGACGTGCCGGCTCTGGAGAGGGTCCTGAGGAGGTTGACAAGAATGATCCCTGGAATGAGTGGGTTAATATATGATGAGCGTTTGTCGGCGCTGGGCCTGTACTCGCTGGAGTTTAGAAGGATGAGTGAAAGGCTTGGGTGGAGTGGATGTGGAGAGGATGTTTCCACAAGTGGGAGATTCTAGGACTAGAGGTCACAGCCTCAGAATTAAAGGACGTTCTTTTAGGATGGAGAGGAGGAGACATTTCTTTAGTCAATAGGGTGGTGAATCTGTGGAATTCTTTGCCACAGAAGACTGTGGAGGCCAAGCCTAAGTAGATATATTTACGGCAGAGGTGGATAGATTCTTGAGTAGTGCGGGTGTCAGAGGTTACGGGGAGAATGGGGTTAGGAGGGAGTGAGAGAGATCAGCCATGATTGAATGGCAGAGTAGACTAATTCTGCTCTTATCGCTTATAAACTTAAAGCATACGGCATTGGGGGTTCAGTATTGATGTGGATAGAGAACTGGCTGGCAAACAGGAAGCAAAGAGTAGGAGTAAACGGGTCCTTTTCACAATGGCAGGCAGTGACTAGTGGGGTACCGCAAGGCTCAGTGCTGGGACCCCAGCTATTTACAATATACATAAATGATCTGGATGAGGGAATTGAAGGCAATATCTCCAAGTTTGCGGATGACACTAAGCTGGGGGGCAGTGTTAGCTGTGAGGAGGATGCTAGGAGACTGCAAGGTAACTTGGATAGGCTGGGTGAGTGGGCAAATGTTTGGCAGATGCAGTATAATGTGGATAAATGCGAGGTTATCCACTTTGGTGGCAAAAATAGGAAAACAGACTATTATCTAAATGGTGGCCAATTAGGAAAAGGGGAGATGCAGCGCGACCTAGGTGTCATGGTACACCAGTCATTGAAAGTAGGCATGCAGGTACAGCAGGCAGTGAAGAAAGCGAATGGTATGTTAGCTTTCATAGCAAAAGGATTTGAGTACAGGAGCAGGGAGGTTCTACTGCAGTTGTATAGGGTCTTGGTGAGGCCACACCTGGAGTATTGCGTAGAGTTCTGGTCTCCAAATCTGAGGAAGGACATTATTGCCATAGAGGGAGTGCAGCGAAGGTTCACCAGACTGATTCCTGGGATGTCAGGACTGTCTTATGAACAAAGACTGCATAGACTCGGTTTATACTCTCTAGAATTTAGGAGATTGAGAGGGGATCTTATAGAAACTTACAAAATTCTTAAGGGGTTGGACAGGCTAGATGCAGGAAGATTGTTCCCGATGTTGGGGAGGTCCAGGACAAGGGGTCACAGCTTAAGGATAAGGGGGAAATCCTTTAGGACCGAGATGAGAAGGACTTTTTTCACACACAGAGTGGTGGGTCTCTGGAACTCTCTGCCACAGAGGGTAGTTGAGGCCAGTTCATTGGCTATATTTAAGAGGGAGTTAGATGTGGCCCTTGTGGCTAAAGGGATCAGAGGGTATGGAGAGAAGGCAGGTATGGGATACTGAGTTGGATGATCAGCCATGATCATATTGAATGGCGGTGCAGGCTCGAAGGGCCGAATGGCCTACTCCCGCACCTAATTTCTATGTTTCTATGAATGGGTTAAGTTTCGAGTCGAGACCCTTCGTCACCCATTCCTTCTATCCAGAGATGCTGCCTGTCCCGTCTTAAATGGAAACACTTTTAGTGGAGTGATACAGTGTGGAAACAGGCCCTTCAGCCCACCGAGTCAGTGCCGACCAGCACTGGCCTAAGATTGATTAGTAGGGCTAGATGTTACAATCCCTAAGGTTTTTCACTACAATAGACATTTGGTATTTTTGGGGATGACCACTGGGTGATCTTGCTACCAATCAATAGACAATAGGTGCAGGAGGAGGCCATTTGGCCCTTCGAGCCAACACCGCCATTCAATGTGATCATGGCTGATCATCCCCAATCAGTACCCTGCCTTCTCCCCAAATAACCATATAACAATTACAGCACGGAAACAGGTCTTCTCGGCCCTTCCAGTCTGTGCCGACCATTTATTTTCCCCTAGTCCCATCTACCTGCACTCAGACCATACCCCTCCATTCCCTTCCCGTCCATATACCTATCCACTTTACTTTTAAATGTTAAAATCGATCCTGCCTCCACCACTTCTGCTGGAAGATCATTCCACACAGCCACCACTCTCTGAGTAAAGAAGCTCCCCCTCATGTTACCCCTAAACTTCTGTCCCTTAATTCTCATGTCATGCCCTCATATCCCCTGACTCCACTATCTTTAAGAGCCCTATCTAGCTCTCTCTTGAAAGTATCCAGAGAACCAGCCTCCACTGCCCTCTGAGGCAGAGAATTCCACAGACTCACAACTCTCTGTGAGAAAAAGTGTTTCCTCCTCTCTGTTCTAAATGGCTTTCCCCTTATTCTTAAATCAAACACATCTTCAGTTGTGTACCTCAACGTCACTGGGTGTTTCGGCCTTTTATCACAAAGCCGAGGCAGGCCCACCGCAGGGTGATCAGACCTGGGTGTGTGTCTTAAGGGCCTGTCCCACCAGCATGCAACTCTATGCGATTAGTGCGACCTAACGTGGTCGCTTGAGCCGTCCGGCGTCGCGGGGCCGGTCCCACTTCGATCGCCGGAGCCGTGCGGAATTGTGCGGAGTTCGTCCCGACATCACGCGGGGCTCCGAAAAACTGACTGTGTTCAAAGATTCTGCGCGGCAACGGCTTGTCGGCTCGCTGTCGCCTCGACGCATTGCACACCGTCTCGACGTCGTGCCTCCGTGACCCTCTCTGTAGGTGCCTCCGTGACCCTCTCTGTGTGTGGCTCCATGGCCCTCTGTGTGTGTGTGTGTCTCTGTGACCCTCTCTGTGTGCCCCTCTCTGTCCTGGCGAACTTACCTTAGACTTCGCTCCAAGTTCGCCTCACTTTGCGCCGCGTTGCGCCACTCACCCGACCTCCGCGCGGCCCTCGCTGCCGGTTTGGTCGCGCTTGCCGCATGCAGGAGCATGCTAGTGGGAACGGCCCTGTACAGGGGATCACCCGACCTCCGCGCCGTCCCCGCTTCTAGTTTGATCGCGTTCATCGCATGGAGTCGGATGCTGGTGGGACAGGCCCTTTATGGTTCGCCTCTAGATGGTCACACGGCAGCCCAGACAGCATCCTTTCTCTTCAGCCACAGCCAGTGACTGCTCCATTTTGCCTTCCATCTTCCTCTCTACCGCGGACTGTGTCTGGTTGGGCCCTGGAATGGGCTCCGTGGGTGGGACAGTACTGGGAGCTTGGCCTGGGGAGGCTGACACCCTGCGGACTGTGGTGGGTGACCTGCCACTGGGCTTCACTCCACTGATTTGGCCCACCTCTTAGAAAGCACACATTCGGGACAATTTACCATTGATGGATGTGAAGCAGAAACATTTCAATGCTCTAATTACAATGGGGACTCTGCCTCACAATGCTAGACACAAGGCCATGTGGGAGCAGAATTAGGCCATTCAGCCCGTCGACTCCTCACTATGGGCGGCCAAGCTGGCGCAGCGGTAGAGTTGCTGCCGTACAGTGCTTGCAGCGCCGGAGACCCGGGTTCCATCCCGACTACGGGCGCTGTCTGTATGGAGTTTGCACGTTCTCCCCGTGACCTGCGTGGGATTTCTCCGAGATCTTCGGTTTCCTCCTACACTCCAAAGACGTACATGCAGGTTTGTAGGTTACTTGGCTTTGGTGTAAATGTAAAAATTGTCCCTTGTGGTGTAGGATAGTATTAGTGTGAGGGGATCGCTGGCCGGCGCGGACTGTTGGCACTGTTTCTGTGCTGTATCTCTAGACAATAGGGCGGTGGAGGCCGGTTCTCTGGATACTTTCAAGAGAGAGCTAGATAGGGGTCTGAAAGATAGCGGAGTCAGGGGATATGGGGAGAAGGCAGGAACGGGGTACTGATTGGGGATGATCAGCCATGGTCACATTGAATGGCGGTGCTGGCTCGAAGGGCCGAATGGCCTACTCCTGCACCTATTGTCACCTATTCCCTTTTGTCCACAGATGCTGCCTGACCCGCTGAGTTACTCCAGCACTCTGTGAAACGTCACCTATCCATGTTCTCCACAGATGCTGCCTGACCCGCTGAGTTACTCCAGCACTCTGTGAAACGTCACCTATCCATGTTCTCCACAGATGCTGCCTGACCCGCTGAGTTACTCCAGCACTCTGTGAAACGTCACCTATCCATGTTCTCCACAGATGCTGCCTGACCCGCTGAGTTACTCCAGCACTCTGTGAAACGTCACCTATCCATGTTCTCCACAGATGCTGCCTGACCCGCTGAGTTACTCCAGCACTCTGTGTCCGGCTATGGTCTATTAACATGACGTATCTTTAGGAAGGAGATGACGAGGAATTTATTTAGTCAGAGGATGGCGGATCTGTGGAATTCTTTGCCACATTAACGCTATCCTTCACCCACTAGGGACAATTTACACATACACCAAGCCAAATAACCTGCAAACGTGAAGACAGACACAAAATGCTGGAGTAACTCAGCGGGACAGACAGCGTCTCTGGAGAGAAGGAATGGGTGACGTTTCCGTCTTTGATTGCATTTATCCACGGTATGTTTGGAATTTTAGCGTGCGAGGCAAAGCTTTTCACTGTACCTCGGTACACGGGGCAATCGCAAACCTTAACGCAAGGAAACACGATGCTCGCAATTACCTGCCAGCACTTCTGTTCTCTGGAAAAGACTTTCCGAATGCTTCTCTGCAGAGACGTCATCGCCGTCAGTGTTGTGAGTTGGTTTCTCAATCACAAAATCATCTCCTTTCTTTGTCTCCTCTTTACCCAGGGTGTCGACTGTTGTCTAAGTTCAAAAGAGGCATGAAATGAGAACTCAATTCCAAGCGTAACGGAGCGGAATGGAGACAGAAACCTTGTTTTAAATTAAACACAAACATTTTTTAGGAGGGAGATGAGAGCGACTGCCTCACAGCGCCAGAGACCCGGGTTTGATCCTGACTACGGGGGCTGCCCGTACAGACTTTCACCTGCGTGGTGTTTCTCCGGTTTCCTCCCACACTCCAAACGCACGCAGGGTTGTAGGTTCACTGGCTTTGGTAAAGTTGCAGGAGAGAGAGAGAGACAGACAGACACAGAGAGACAGACAGAGAAAGACAGACAGACAGACAGACAGACAGAGAGAGACAGACAGACAGACAGACAGACAGACAGACAGACAGAGAGACAGTGAGAGAGAGAGAGAGAGACAGAGAGAGAGAGAGATAGACAGAGAGAGAGAGATAGACAGAGACAGACAGACAGACAGACAGACAGACAGACAGACAGACAGACAGACAGACAGACAGACAGACAGTGAGAGACAGAGAGAGAGACACACACAGACAGAGAGACAGAGAGAGAGACAGACAGAGAGAGAGAGAGAGACAGAGAGAGAGAGACAAACAGACAGAGAGACAGACAGACAGAGAGAGACATACAGAGAGAGAGAGAGACAGACACAAAGACAAAGAGAGACAAACAGAGAGAGAGAGAGACAGACAGAGAGAGAGACAGACAGACAGAGACAGACAGACAGAGAGACAGACAGAGAGAGAGAGAGAGAGAGAGAGAGAGAGTGAGAGAGAGTGAGAGAGTGTGTATGAGAGTGTGTGTGTGTGTGTGTGTGTGAGAGTGTGTGGGTGAGTGTGAGTATATGTATGTGTGAGAGTGTGTGCGTGTGTCTGAGTGTGTTTCATTGGCTTTGGTAAAGTTACAGGAGAGACAGAGAGACAGAGACAGACAGAGACAGAGAGACAGAGAGAGAGAGAGAGAGAGACAGAGAGAGAGAGACAGAGAATATGTGTGAGTATGTGTGTTCGCCCTTCAGAGATACCAACTGCATTTCGTTGTCTCTGTATTGTACACTGCACAATGACAATAAAGATTTAATTGAATTGAAATTGAATTGTGTGAGTGTGTGTGAGAGTGTGTTTGTGTGTCTATGAGTGTGTTTGTGTGTGTGTGCGTGTGAGTGTGAGTATGTGTGTGCGTGTGTGAGAGTGTGTTTGTGTGTGTGTGTGTGTGTGTGAGTATGTGTGTGCGTGTGTGAGAGTATGTGCGTGTGTCTGAGTGTGTGCGTGTGAGAGTATGTGTGTGTGTGTGCGTGTGTGTGTGAGTATGTCTGTGCGTGTGTCTGAGTGTGTGCGTGTGTGTGTATGAGTGTATGTGTGTGCGTGTGTCTGAGTGTGTGCGTGTGTGTGAGTATGTGTGTGCGTGTGTCTGAGTGTGTTTGCGTGTGTGTGCGTATGTGTGTGCGTGTGTCTGAGTATGTTTGTGAGTATGAGCGTGTGTGTGAGTATGAGCGTGTGCGTGAGTGGGTGTGTGCATGAGGAAAGTGCATTCGGCCCATCCAGTCTACTCCACCATTCCATCATGGCCGATCTCTCTCTCCCTCCTCACCCCATTCTCCTGCCTTCTCCCCGTACCCCGGCAACCCGCGCTGACCGATCCAAGCCGCGGTGACTTGCCTCTGTTCGGGCGGGTTTCCTGCCCGTTTTCTTCTGCGTGGTGGTCTCCACTGGCATAGTCACTGCTCGCGAGGCGTCCACAGTGGGCCTGACCTCCGGGTTGACTAGTGCCGGGTTAAAGGTCACCATTTCAATCACCGTTTCAAAATTCCCTGCGGATACAGAAATATCCATGTCAAAACATGTCAGGGAAACTCCATTTTAGAAGCACCACTGTGGCCCAGTTCAGTTTCTGTGTCTATCTCAAGTCAACTTTAGTCGTCACATATGCATACAAGGTGTGCAGTGAGATCAAAGTGGCAAAGCCTGCGGGATTGTGCAAATACTACAGAACAGAACCAGTATTTACATTTAAAACACAGACACAACAGTATTTTGTCCCTTCACCTCCCCCATCCACTCCTTTCAGGGACCCAAGCAGTCCTTCCAGGTCCGACAGAGGTTCACCTGCACCTCCTCCAACCTCATCTACTGCATCCGTTGCTCCAGATGCCAGCTGATCTACATCGGTGAGACCAAGCGGAGGCTGGGCGATCGTTTCGCCGAACACCTCCGCTCGGTCCGCAATAACCAACCCGACCTCCCGGTGGCTCAGCACTTCAACTCCCCCTCCCATTCCGTATCCGACCTCTCGGTCCTGGGCCTCCTCCACGGCCAGAGTGAGCAACACCGCAAGTTGGAGGAACAGCACCTCATATTCCGCTTGGGGAGTCTGCATCCTCTGGGCTTAAACATTGAATTTTCTCAATTCTGTTAACCCTGGCTGCCTCCTCCCCTTCCCACCTCTCCCTCAGCCCTCGGGCCCTGGCATTCCCTCTCTCTCTATCTCTCCCCCACCCAAGTCGCACTAGCTTCTCATTTTCACACTACAAACAGCTTACAACGGCCTGTTTCCTTTATCATCGATACTTTTTTGCATATTTTTCATTCATTGTTCTTTATCTCTCCACATCACCGTCTATATCTCTCGTTTCCCTGATCCCTGACCAGTCTGAAGAAGGGTCTCGACCCGAAACATCGCCCATCTCCTTCGCTCCTTAGATGCTGCTGCACCCGCTGAGTTTCTCCAGCTTTTTGTGTAACCCCCAGTATTTAGTCCCCGGTGAGATCAGAGTTTACAGTCCTGATGGCCTGTGGGCAGAAACTCCGTCTCATCCTCTCTGTTTTCGCAGCGTGACAGCGGAGACGCTTGCTGGACCGTAGCGGCTGGAACAGCCTGTTGCTGGGGTGGTCGGGGTCCTTCATGATCTGGGTCTGCACCTCCTGGTGTATAGGTCCTGCAGGGGGGCGAGTGTCGTTCCCATGGTGTGTTCGGCCGAACGCACTACTCTCTGCAGAGCCTTCCTGTCCTGGGCAGAGCTGATCCCAAACCAGATTGAGATGTTACCGGACAAGATGCTTTCTACAGCCCCAGAGTAGAAGGACTGAAGGAACCCAGAGAGACTCTGAATTTCCTCAGCTGCCTGAGGTGGTGAAGGCGCTGCCTTGCCTTTCTCACCAGCGCGGCAGTGTGTGTTGTCCATGTCAGATCCTCTGTGATGTGGACTCACAGGTATTTGAAGCTGCTCACCCTGTCCACAGTAGTCTAAACCAGCATCTGCCCCTCTTGGTGTATAGATCCTGCAGGGGGGGGGGGGGGGGGGGGGGGAGTGTAGTTCCCATGGTAACCACACCTAGCAATAAACCTAGCAATTAAAGATCTGTTAGTTTGACGTCAGTGGTGGGCAAATTAATGGGAGGGATACTTAGAGATAATATATATAAGCATCTAGATAAACAGGGTCTGATCAAGAACAGTCAACATGGATTTGTGCCTGGAAGGTCATGTTTGACAAACCTTCTTGAATTTTTTGAAGAGGTTACTAGGGAAATTGATGAGGGTAAAGCAGTGGATGTTGTCTATATGGATTTCAGTAAGGCCTTTGACAAGGTTCCCCATGGAAGGTTGGTTAAGAAGGTTCAATCTTTGGGTGTTAATGGCGGAGTAGCAAGATGGATTCAACAGTGGCTGAATGGGAGATGCCAGAGAGTAATGGTGGATGGCTGTTTGTCAGGTTGGAAGCCGGTGACCAGTGGGGTGCCTCAGGGATCTGTGTTGGGTCCACTGTTGTTTGTCATGTACATCAATGATCTGGATGATGGGGTGGAAAATTGGATTAGTAAGTATGCAGATGATACTAAGATAGGTGGTGTTGTGGATAATTAAGTAGATTTTCAAAGTCTACAGAGGGATTTGGGCCATTTGGAAGAGTGGGCTGAAAGATGGCAGATGGAGTTTAATGCTGATAAGTGTGAGGTGCTACATCTTGGCAGGACAAATCAAAATAGGACGTACATGGTAAATGGTAGGGAATTGAGGAATACTGTGGAACAGAGGGATCTAGGAATAACTGTGCATAGTTCCCTGAAGGTGGAATCGCATGTAGATAGGGTGGTAAAGAAAGCTTTTGGTGTGCTGGCCTTTATAAATCAGAGCATTGAATATAGGAGTAGGGAAGTAATGTTAAAATTGTACAAGGCATTGGTGAGACCAATTCTGGAGTATGGTGTACAATTTTGGTCGCCTAATTATAGGAAGGATGTCATCAAAATAGAGAGAGTACAGAGGAGATTTACTAGAATGTTGCCTAAGTTACAAAGAAAGGTTGAACAAGTTAGGTCTTTATTCTTTGGAGCGCAGGTTAAGGGGGGACTTGATTGAGATCTTTAAAATGATGAAAGGGATAGACAGAGTTGACGTGGATAAGCTTTTCCCATTGAGGGTAGGGAAGATTCAAACAAGAGGGCATGACATGAGAATTAAGGGACAGAAGTTTAGGGGTAACATGAGGGGGAACTTCTTTACTCAGAGAGTGGTGGCTGTGTGGAATGAGCTTCCAGCAGAAGTGGTGGAGGCAGGATCGATTTTAACATTTAAAAGTAAAGTGGATAGGTATATGGACGGGAAGGGAATGGAGGGGTGTGGTCTGAGTGCAGGTAGATGGGACTAGGGGAAAATAAATGATCGGCACGGACTGGAAGGGCCGAGAAGGCCTGTTTCCGTGCTGTAATTGTTATATGGTTATATCTGCAGTTCGTTCGGACACATTCCGCCTGCTCCACTGCGAAATCTCAAGGTACGTCTACTTTGAAGATGTTCTCTTCCTCTCTCTGACCAGAGTTCTCCAACATCCCCTCTCGCTGCTCCCCCTCTGCGATGCTTTATCTCGCCACATCACCGTCTCGATCTCTCGTTTCCCTTCCCCCATAACCAGTCTGAAGAAGGGTCTCGACCCGAAACGTCGCCCATTCCTTCTCTCCAGAGACGCTGCCTGAGCCGCTGAGTTACTCCAGCATTTTGTGTCGATCTTCGGTTTAAACCAGCAGTTCCCGTCTACTCAGTTCAGTTTCGCTTATTGTCACGTGTACAGGGAAAAGCCTTTTGTTGCAAGAGACAATGGACAATAGACAATAGGTGCAGGGGTAGGCCCTTCGGCCCTTCGAGCCAGCACCGTCATTCACTGTGATCATCCCCAATCAGTACCCCGTTCCTGCCTTCTCCCCATATCCCCTGACTCCGCTATCTTTACGAGCCCCATCTAACTCTCTCTTGAAAGCATCCAGAGGACCGGCCTCCACCGCCCTTCTTTTTTTTAAATATCTTTATTTATTGGCAGTACTGTAAGTTTCATCGGTGCATTGTATTACAGTTATTGTATCAAATTATTACAAATTTTTATTTTTATTTTAAGGCTTTAGAAAAGAGCGAATAGAGAGAAAAATAGCAGCATAGAAAGTAGAAACGTGATTATAGATTAATAATTGGGAAAAAATTAATATTAAATTTTTGGAAAGGCCCCACAATTAAAATGTGGACGACAGAAATGTCGGAGACCCTATATTTGGAAAGATTAAGAGTCGTCTTAATGGACAAACAAGAACTATTTAAAATGATATGGTCCCCATGTATTGAATATTTGACGGGGCAAACTGGTTCGGCACGGGAACCCGACTGAAACCAGAATCGAAGAGTAGATGAAGTAGTACATTTTATAAAACGCGGATATATCTCGATGCTTTATCTCGTCACATCACCGTCTCGATCTCTCGTTTCCCTTCCCCCTAACCAGTCTGAAGTTATAATGCATGCATCAGTCTGAAGTTATAACGATGCATAATCTGCAGAACATTCCATTCTTTCTCAACTTTTCCTCCTTTTTGTGGTTTAATTTTTCTCTGTTCTCTACCAGACTGATTCCTGGGATGTCAGGACTTTCATATGAGGAAAGATTGGATAGACTCGGCTTGTACTCGCTGGAATTTAGAAGATTGAGGGGGGATCTTATAGAAACTTACAAAATCCTTAAGGGGTTGGACAAGCTAGATGCTGGAAGATTGTTCCCGATGTTGGGGAAGTCCAGTCTAAGGATAAGGGGGAATTCCTTTAGGACCGAGATGAGGTAAACAATCTTTACACAGAGAGTGGTGGGTCTCTGGAATTCTCTGCCACAGAAGGTAGTTGAGGCCAGTTCATTGGCTATATTTAAGAGGGCGTTAGATGTGGCACTTGTAGCTAAAGGGATCAGGGGGTATGGAGAGAAGGCAGGTACGGGATACTGAGTTGGATGATCGGCCATGATCATATTGAATGGCGGTGTAGGCTCGAAGGGCCGAATGGCCTACTCCTGCACCTATTTTTCTATTAATTTCTATCTTTATAAAAAATGGGAAAAAAAAATATATAGAAGTACAGTCATTATGCAATTGTTAATATAAATAATACTGATAATGTATGTCTATGAAGAACAAAATGCCTTTCATTATGTCGACAACAAACAAACTGCTTTTTATTATGTAGTTACTTCTAATTTAATAAACACATTTACAGAAAGAAATTAGAAAAGTGAAAAAGAGATGTAAAAGTGCCAAAGCGTGTGCGAGGGAAAGCAAACCCTTGTAGACTATGAAACGGGAATTAAGAGAGACGCTGGAGAGGAACAAAAAAATAGAGAAAGAAAACAGAAAAGCCAGTTACTTTATTACAAACATCTCGCAAAAGGCATCTACCAACTCGACAGTTTTTCTTCCCCCCTTTACCAAGAGCCGACACCGGTACTTTTCTGAGGTATTCTTGCACCTTATCCTTGTAATAGATTTATAAACGCAGACCACGTCTTATAGAAACGGTCCGATTTTCCTGCTGGTCGGACTCTCATATCTTCCAAGTGTCACACCTCCAAGAGGCCACACCTGGAGTATTGCGTACAGTTCTGGTCTCCAAATCTGAGGAAGGACATTATTGCCATGGAGGGAGTGCAGAGAAGGTTCACCAGACTGATTCCTGGGATGTCAGGACTGCCTTATGAACAAAGACTGCATAGACTCGGTTTATACTCTCTAGAATTTAGGAGATTGAGAGGGGATCTTATAGAAACTTACAAGATTCTTAAGGGGTTGGACAGGCTAGATGCAGGAAGATTGTTCCCGATGTTGGGGAGGTCCAGGACAAGGGGTCACAGCTTAAGGATAAGGGGGAAATCCTTTAGGACCGAGATGAGAAGGACTTTTTTCACACAGAGAGTGGTGGGTCTCTGGAACTCTCTGCCACAGAGGGTAGTTGAGGCCAGTTCATTGGCTATATTTAAGAGGGAGTTAGATGTGGCCCTTGTGGCTAAGGGGATCAGAGGGTATGGAGAGAAGGCAGGTACAGGATACTGAGTTGGATGATCAGCCATGATCATATTGAATGGCGGTGCAGGCTCGAAGGGCCGAATGGCCTACTCCTGCACCTAATTTCTGTGTCTATGTTTCTATGTCGTGTTTCGAACATGGATGGAATCTACATGTTGACTGTGGGTACCGGAGGATTTTTCCAGAATTATAAGATTAGCTTTTTTTCCAGTTATTAAAGCCATATTCAAATCGAGTCTTTTGAAACACATTTAATTCAGGGCAGTCTTCCGATGTTCCATCGGCCTCTGAGGCAGAGAATTCCACAGATTCACAACTCTCTGGGTGAAAAAGTGTTTCCTCGTCTCCGTTCTAAATGGCCGACCCCTTGTTCTAAAACTGTTGCATGCCAATCAGTCAGCAGGAAGACAATACATGATTACAATCAATCCGATTACAATGGGGACTCTGCCTCATAATGCTAGACACAAGGCTATGTGGGAGCAGAATTAGGCCATTCAGCCCGTCGACTCCTCAATATGGGCGGCCAAGGAGACGCAGCAGTAGAGTTGCTGCCGTACAGCGCTTGCAGCGCCGGAGACCCGGGTTCCATCCCGACTACGGGCGCTGTCTGCACGGAGTTTGCACGTTCTCCCCTGTTCTCCGAGATCTTCGGTTTCCTCCCACACTCCAAAGACGTACAGGTTTGTAGGTCAATTGGCTTGGTGTATGTGTAAGTTGTCCCTAGTGTGTGTGTGGGATAGTGTTAATGTGCGGGGATCGCTGGTCGGCGCGGACTCGATGGGCCGAAGGGCCTGTTTCCGCGCTGTATATCTACAAGTTTTCCGACGTTTCTACGAGGTCCACCACCTTCTAAACTCCATGCTGTCCCACAATATTTTCCATGCTGGATCCTTCAGCCAAACAACCAATCGCTCACAAGCAGCATCTTAAAGGACAGGCTTCCTTCTTATTTTTTAAACGTTTAAGAGATAAAATGGCTGACATGCCAGATGTGACAGGTGTCAAAATAAAACATGCAATATTTTAACCGCGCAGATTAAACTGATCAGATCATAAGGGATAGGGGTAGAATTAGGCCATTCGGCCCCTCAAGTCTACTCCACCATTCAATCATGGCTGATCTATCTCTACCTCCTAACCCCATTCTCCTGCCTTCTCCTCATAACCTCCAAGGGGTGGGAGATTGCAACCTTCACGGGGTCCGCCCTGTTTCGACGAATGCAATCAACCCGGCGTGCACAATCTAATAAGATCAAATAGAACACGTTGTCCTACAGCTTTAGGCTGTGCACGCCGTACGCAAGCTGATAACCAGTATTAATCAATCAAGGATATATCATATTTCTAAATCAAGAATATATCATATTTCAAGAATATATCATATGCCTAAAAAATACCACCACGGTGGTAGGACTGATCAGCGACAACGACGAGTCAGCCTACAGGGAGGAGGTCCAGCACCTGACTACCTGGTGTGCCAACAATAACCTCGTCCTCAACTCCCAGAAGACGAAGGAAATCATTGTTGACTTTCGGAAGAACAGAGGGGGGCAGACACACCCCCATCCATATCAACGGGACTGAGGTGGAGCGGGTCTCCATCTACAAATTCCTCGGGGTACACATCTCGGAGGATCTGTCCTGGTCCCTCAACACCTCCAAGCTGATCAAAAAGGCGCAGCAGCGCCTTTACTACCTGAGGAGGCTCAAAAAAGCCCACCTGTCCCCCCCCCCCAGATCCTGACCAACTTTTACCGCTGTAGCATCGAAAGCATCCTGACCACCTGCTTTACGGTATGGTACAGCAGTTGCACCGTGGCAGACAGGAAGGCACTACAACGGGCGGTGAAAACCGCCCAGTACATCATCGGTGCCCCGCTCCCTGCCATGGATGCCCTCCACCGAAAACGGTGTCTGAAGCGGGCCGGGAAGATCATCAAGGACCCCTCACACCCTAACCATGGACTGTTTGCCCTCCTACCATCAGGGAGGCGGTACAGGAGCCTCAAGTCCCGCACTAGTAGGATGAGGAACAGCTTCTTCAACTACACCACCACACTGCTGAACTCGGAGTCCCGCCGATAGATTTCTCCAGTCTCTCTCCGTCCACATTGTCTGTATTCTGTATTTATTTTTGTACATTGCTATCACTACGAACTGACGCTAAACTGCATTTCGTTGTACCCATACTTGTATCTGTGCAATGACATTAAAGTTGAATTGAATTGAATTGAAAAAAAATCTCCACTGACACGGCCTCCACAGCCGTCTGCGGCAGTGAATTCCACAGATTCACCACCCTCTGACTAAAGACATTTCTCCTCATCTCCTTCCCCAAGAAAAAGTCCTTTAATTCCAAGGCTATGGCCTCTAGTCCTAGACTCTCCCTCCCACTAGTGGAAACATCAGGTGTTGGTTGGGAGGCCGGAGGTGGTTAGATTTTGTAACGTACTCACGAGAAATAAAATGTTATCTGATGTTAGATTAAGCTAGCAGCAGCAACGTTAGATCGTACATCCCCACACTCCTCATCTCCACAAGTGCAAATCTCACATCAGTCCCAGCAGGGTTGAAAACTAAATGACTCCTGTAAACTGCAACAACCTAAAAATAAGGTGGATTTTAAACATTTGTTTAAACAGTTGTGTAAGTAGAAAGGTTTAGAGGAAATAAGAACTTGTTTTTGGTTGGTTGTGTTGGCCACCATGTTATAGGAAAGATGTTGTCAAGCTGGAAAGGCCGGAAGGAAAGAGGAGATTTACCAGGATGTTGCCAGGACTCGAGGGCCCGAGCTACAGGGAGAGGTTGAGCAGGCTGGGGCTTCATTGATTGTAGCGCAGGAGGCTGAGGGGTGATCTTATAGAGGTGTACACAAAACCATGAGTGAAAAAGATGGGGTAAATGCCCCGAGTAGAAACATAGAAATTAGGTGCAGGAGTAGAGGCCATTCGGCCCTTCGAGCCTGCACCGCCATTCAATGTGATCATGGCTGATCATCCAACTCAGTATCCCGTACCTGCCTTCTCTCCACACCCTCTGATCCCCTTAGCCACTTCTAACTCCCTCTTAAATATAGCCAATGAACTGGCCTCAACTACCCTCTGTGGCAGAGAGTTCCAGAGACCCACCACTCTCTGTGTGAAAAAAGTCCTTCTCATCTCGGTCCTAAAGGATTTCCCCCTCATCCTTACCCTCTGATCCCCTTAGCCACAAGGGCCACATCTAACTCCCTCTTAAATATAGCCAATGAACTGGCCTCAACTACCCTCTGTGGCAGAGAGTTCCAGAGACCCACCACTCTCTGTGTGAAAAAAGTCCTTCTCTTCTTGGTCCT